>QBDW01000058.1:0-11706 GCA_003261595.1 Maconellicoccus hirsutus | reverse complement strand
CGCGCGTTGCTGCGTAGGATGTTACTACAGACCTAACGCGGGGCCGCGCGCAACGGTGAATATGGCGCTATCGCGTAGTGGGAAGTTTCGTCCAACGCGCGCGCGCGGTTTTTGCAATTTTTGACCACGGCCCCGGTGAGGCAAAATTTTAAAAAAAATATATGACATGCAGAGGTCAATAATACATCGAAAAAATGTGGTCTAATAATTTTGCCGATTGATATAGATAGACACTTAAAAAAATAAATGAAGTCGAAAATGCCCGTTTGGAAGGGAAAAAATTGGAGTGGGGGGTTGTTGATTTTTTCATGGAAGGCCCTTACGAGGGTCTACCATGTACTAAAATTTCAATTAATTCTGTAAACTGTAATTTTGAGAAAAAAATTCCTATCTGATTTCCGAAAAAAATCAATTTCTCGAAAACGGGGGGAAAGGGGGAGCTGAAATTTTGGTCATGAACGTTTCTCGATGGTACCCACCTAATACCCAAATATCATCAAAATCTGGATCCTGAGGCAGATCGCTTATGCTTACCTGCCTATAGCCTTTAGTAAATAATTATTGAAATTTAGTCGATCATCGATATTTAATCGATTATCGAAACATAATAATCAACTATCGATATTTAATCGACCATCGAAACTGATGAAATTTGTAGTGCCAACTTGACTAGCGCTTTTTTCGTCAACATTGCGTTCTATGCGAATAATAATTCGTGAAATAATTTATAGAAAATTTCAATGAGAACAGTTTTAGTCTTTACCAATTTTCCCATAACTTCATGTTTTTCTCTATTAAAATTCAAATAAAGAAAAATCATGCATCTTCAATTGAAATAACCCCAATTTTGAAAGACTCAAGTTTTCTCAGGTTTTACAAACCCTCCCCACGATGTTCATTTCGTCGACGGAATTCAAAACGAAGCAATCAAAGCCCAACTTCGACGTATTTTTTGCGACAGGACGCGAAATGAAAACGTATACTGGGCTAAATATCAAATATGACGCGATAAAAACGTCAATCTTTTCGCAAATATTTATCGTAGCCGCGAACGGGGTTGAAGTATGGTTCTGTGTTTACCCTATCGCGCTACACGTCTGTGTTGAAGACGGTTTCGCAAAGATTGATTAGTCTGTATTCGGTCCGTCTGTCTGCGTATTAAATGTAGTCGGTGGAAAATGAAACGCGATATTTCGCTGGTACACAGCGGCGCGCGATATTACTAATTCCAAGTCCGGGATTTGTGTGTGTGTGAAAGTAAACTCGCACTGGGACTATAAATAGGAAACGGATGGAGACGGAGGAGGGCTTAAATTCATACATACCGTGTACAAAACCTCGATATTGTACCGGTACCAAATAACCGAGCACGTGTTAATGGGCAGAATTACTCGTACGATAGTATTTCTAATATGTACAGCCGAAAAAATTCCTGTCCAACTGGGAAGCTCCTGAAATTTCCAAGGTATCTTGGAGGTATGTCGGTTGAACTTTCTTAAAATAGATTTCTTTTTGTTTACCACATCGAGTAATTTATTAAAATTTACGTTCAGATTGCGCCTTTCTGATAAGTACCTCTTGGTATGATATGCACTATCTCGTGATGTGCTTGAGGTTTTTTTTTTAACGTTGTTAAATCAAAGAGGTTTTTGGGTTATCGAATGAAGATTCGGAAACAAGTGTGTGAAGACTAATTTTGAAAAAATTTCAATTTTTTGGCAAATCACGAATTTACTATTTTATCGTCGAAGTATGAAGGTAAATATCGAGTCGTGATTTGAAAAGTTACTTCAAAAGTTGGATTTATTATTTTTTTCCATCACGTATAAACATGTGACATGAAAAAAACAAGTTTTATGCAAGTAAATTGATTTCGAGAAAAACTCATTTAAAATTTCATTTTTTGTTTCATTCTTAGGCAAAGTTTTCTCATTAATATCTTACGAAGCGATGCTTTTTTTTAAAATTCTGTATACAGAGGCAAATTTTCTTTTTGGCGAGTTTCGAAGTCGAATTTTTCTCTCGAATGCTTTGATTCTTCTTTGATAACGAAGCCACCTGAAGCCTTTGATTTTCTTCATCTAAAAATAGGAAGTTTGCTCAGGATGAAAATTTAAAAAAAATTGAATTTATGCCCGATTTTCCAAAATTTTATTGATTTAAATCAGTAGTGGATAATTCCCCATTTTGCCTCAAACATGCAATTCCAAAAAAACCTAAAAATAAAATTGAAAATTTTTCTATAAAAATAAGCTCGCCAAATTTTCCAGTCCAGGATCATCATTGCTGCTTTCTTCCATCCTTAAAATGACCAAAAATAATTTAATTATCCGCACAATTTCTAAAGGAAAAATGATATGGGGGCGAGGGGGGTTTATATGATTAAAAACTGTTAAAAGGAATTTGAAACGACAACAATAAGTGTGCATGATTGTAAATTCGTGCTGAAAAGAATCAAATCAGTATAAGGAACAACACAAGAATTACCGTTGTCGCTCTCAATGCTCTGAAATTTCAGGTTTGTCCCATTTTACAAACCTGCCTCCTCCAAGGAGGTTTTCCATGAATACCAATCATGCTGAAATAAAGTAACGGTCAATTTTTCAGGTGAACTAATTACAATGGTGAGAAAGGTGACATGAGAGGGGTGGTGAAGAGGTAGGCTAGTTGATTAAAAATTGAAGCACCAAGTGACATGGACTGCTGTACCAAGTACTTGGCACAATTCCAGAAAGTAAATTGAAAAATGGCGCCATTTTGTTGTGAAATTGTACTTTTAAAAGAACGAATATTTTCAGAGTCCCAGGGGAGGGGGTTGGGTTTGCAGAATTGGAATTGGACTATGTTTTGTGTTATTTTGTGGAATATTTTTTAATTCGATCATTTTCGTGTTATTGTCAATAAACTGAGTTGTAAACATGTTCTGCCCCCTCCTCCGCCCCTAAATTTTCTTGTGGTTTAATGTAATTGCTAGTTGGAATTTTTGAGCAAATATTTATTCTTAATTTAAATTTTTTGTATTTTACGATATAAAAAAGAGCTTAAATCTGATCATGAGTTTGAGACCGAATATTAACATCCTCCTTTCCACCCTCATCGCTTTTATTTTTTTGAAATTTCCGATAATCATTCAACCATCCCTCTTGCTTCTCTTTCCCTTTCCCCGTTTTTCAAAAAAAAAAAATCACGATTAATTCGATACAAAAGTGCAATCGAAGATAAACGACATAATGAGAACAACAACTATTTGAATGGCTCCCAACAACAATCTTATCGTTTATGGGAATTACGTGGAGATTTGGTGTTTACGTAGATTGTGACAGCATTAATGGAAGAAAAGTAGGAGGGAGAGTTTAGCTGGTGATGTAAATATTTTGGTATGATGAAACAAGTAACAATATTTTCTTCATGGAACATTTTCATATTTTCTTCGTGATTTTCAATCTCTTCGTTGTTTTCTTTTTTTTGGAATTGTTTGTTTTTTTATTTTCTGACGAAACATTGAGCTGGTTTCTTTTCAATCGTTTCTAATTTTTAATTTTGAAGTAATCTTTTGAAGAAAAAGATCTATTGAAATTGAAATTGTAGATTAAAAGGAAAAATGCAAAATCACGACGAACATTTGGAACATGAAAAAGAACATCGAAGGTTGAAAACACGCTGAACACGAAGAAAAACGATATCAATGGTTATGCCCTTGTACACTTTTCACGAGTTATTTCACGTATTATGTAAAGTTGATTTTTTTCTTCATGGTTTTAATAATCGCATACGCGATTCAGCGTATTTTTTCTTTTCGTTTGTACTAATTTCCTTCTTCCTTTTGGTTTTTTATTCTCCTGTTCAATGGTCCGTTACGCCGTGAATCCTTCGTCCTTGTTATTTTTTATTTTCTGAATTAATCTTTCGTACTTTCTCTTCGTCTATAGATATTACTCAATTTCCTCGAGTATGTTTTTTTCTCCCCTTTCGTGGATGGTAATTTAGTGGAAAACTCGTAGAGACCGCATCTTGTAGCATAGCTCAATCGATAAAATTTATCTCTGGTACTTTGGCTTTAATTCGATTATAATTAAGGTACATTAATTAAATAAAACGACGATTCGGCCGGAACGGTGACAAAAATTGACGAGCGAGAACGAAACGAGGAGAATTTCGTTTAGTCGTAGTCTCGGTAGCGGGGGAAGGGGATAAAATTTAATTGAATTTTACTCGGGTCCGTCGACGATGATTTTTACGCCGGTTTCCATTTCTGGTCCGATAATCAAGGGTTTATCAAATTGTGAAATTTGTATATGGAAATCTTATCGCGTCGGTGTGTTTACGTAGTTGTAATATTAGCTTCGGCATCGTGAAGGTGTAATTTAGAAATGGCCTGTACATATTGAAATTTAAATGCGAAATTGTAATGGTAAACGAGAGCAACGAAATTAGGTAATAAAATGGCGTCAGCGAAGAACGCTACGAAATGATGGGTATTTTCGTTTTAATTCGCAAAACGAGCTCGGTACGCGAATCGATAGAGTGGGGAAAGTGGCATAAATAAGCTTTTTTGTTCGTTCGCTTCACCTTAAACTTGCAGTTTTTTTATGGTTTTACAAAGAAAGGTTGCCTCGTCGGTGAAACAAGGAAATGTAATTTCATCAGCGAATAAAACCAACATGTTTCCAATTTCGAAGTAGAGTCGATCGGAAAATATTTAAAATTGCATCGCCTCGCGTACACGTCTACGCGGCAACTTTCGTGTAGATTCGGTGTCGTGCCGGTCGTCAGTTACCATGGAGTAGAGAATTCAACTTAATCAAAGGTCGATTTTTATTAAAACTTCGACAACTTTCCCCAGCAAGCCGATATTTGAACTTATGCTAATGTGGAGTTTTCCAATAATGAGAATTTTTTTCTCCATGAGGCTGCGTTTATAAAAAATGCCATTCTTGAAATATGAGATTCGTTTGAAGTCTGGTAAATGAGCTGAAAATATATTCTGCGCCCTTTGTTTATTCGCGTATTGTGTGAATGAACGTGAAGCTGTTTCAGGGGCGCGTTTCCCTTTTGAAGGTAATTTTAAGCTGCTTTGAGACGCTTAGATGCTTTTATCAAGCTTTCGAGATTCATTTTATTGCGTGAAAAATTAACTACGAAGAGGATTGATTGCGTTATGTAAAAAGGCTCGCAGAGCGCGTGTTTTGAAAAGAAATGAGAAAAGATTTGTTCCAGATGAGGTTTTAAATGATTAAGTTGCCATTTTGAACGAGTTGTTCGCAAAAGATTGCGTGATGCGTTGTTTTGTAAGGTTTTTCCAGAAAAATTATAGAAAAGAATCGAATTGCGCAAACTTTTTAACGAATCTTTCGTGAACGATTTTATGATATTTTGAAAGTACACGGATGTTTTATCATTTTATATTTTGTTTATCAATTTTCTGTCAAAAATTTATCAAAAAACTAAATTCCGTAAATTCTTGTACGAATCGTTCGCGAACGAGCTGCTTTTCACTGTTTTAGATCCGTGTATGTTTGCTATTTTGTGTTTATTTTCAATTTAAATCAATTTTCTGCCAAAAATTCTGTAAAGAATCAAATTGCGCAAACTTTTGAATAAATCTTTCGCGAACGATTTTGAAACTTTTTGGAACTACGTGGTTATTTCTATCATTTTACATTTTGTTTACCAATTTTGTCATAAATTTTTTAAAAGAATTGAATTGCGCGAATTATTGAACGAATCGTTCGCGAACGAGGCTTCCGTACAGTTTTAGATTTATGGATGGTTTTCTATTTTGCGTTTATTTTCAATTTAAATTAACTTTCCATCAAATTGCGCAAAGTTAAAATGAATTATTCGCAGACATGACTCATTTTAGTGACCAATTCGTTCGCGAATCCTTTTACCGAACGAATCACAAAGTGTCACGTGTTTTGAGATAATTTTGACTTTCATTTGTTGATATTTTGCAATCGTTTTCAAAATTTTAATCACGAACGACTGATTCATTTTTTCAAATTGATCGTTCATGAAGTTGTTTAATTTTTGAACGAAATATTCCTTTGTTGACATGTTTTGATGTTATTTGTCGGTAATACGGGTGAATTATCATGATATATTTCAAAAGTTTTGTGTTTGAACGAATGGCTTGCTTTTTCAAATGAGTCGTTCGCGAACGGTTCCTTTTATGTGATGAAATTAATCGTTCGAAATTTATTTTTCAACCAATTTTAGATATTTTGCGATATTTCTGAATTCTGTTGTGCAAGTAGCAATGGTTCGTTCACGTCAATGAATCGTTCGCGAACGATTAAATCGCATTTTCGTTTAAATTCCGTAATTAATCGAAATTTAATACATAATATGTGATTTTTTGTCTACTTTCTCGCTGTATTTTGTACGATTTTTGAAATTCTACCTCAAACCGTCATTTTTTTCGTGTTTCAACATTATCGAATGATTTATCGTCTCGAATGGAACATTCGAACGTGTTTACGGTGTTTGTTACTTTGATACTTATTCTCGAAACAAATCATCCATCATGCGTAGTTGCCAGCTCTTTCGATAATTAACAAAAGGAAGAGAATCGCAATGTGTCGTTATCGCATCGATATAGATACGGTTCTTACAATTTAAAAGGCGATTGTTGCGAACGAACAAACTTCTAAAAATATCAACTGGAATAACACGTGTATTTGTGCACGGGTAGTAGAAGTAGAAGCTCGAATTTTTCTACCAAAACCAATGGGTTATTCGCGTTAATTACGTACGCGAAGTTTTAATTGACGAGTTTTTTCAATCTAATTAAGATAATTATCGCGTCAGCCGGTGGCAAAGAGGCGGGTACGTATGGTGCTCGTATATTTATATGCATATGTAATAATGTACGCGATATACGACGTTATTACGCGTGTTTTCAACTCGCTAAGTTTCTAGGTAAATAAGCAGCGAGAAAAAGCGTGTTATCGAATAAGTCAAAGCTGCTGTACGGATAAATCAACTAGTTGACATAATTTACTTAGTACAAATTTACGAGGCTGGGCTCGTATAACGCGTCGTCGCGTATGATTATTTCCATATTTCAAAATCAATATCTCGAATAGTACAGAGGCGATAAATTTCACAGCCAAATAACACCATATCTACTCGACAAAACGTCCTATCAATTAGCACGCCTCCGGTAAACGGGCAAATTGAGCGTCTATGTGTGTCTCGACGTTTAAGTAGGCCAAACCAACCAGGGGACCGGAGAGTGTATTAGCACAGGTTGCCAACGATGTGGGAAATAGCGAAGGTAATTTTGACGCGGTGTTTGGTCTGGGATGAGTTGCGATTGCCGATGGAACAATGATACCGGAAATTTTCACCGTTGCGGGGAGCCCTGGCCCCAGTCATTTTTTCAACGCTCCAATGGCCATTCGTATGTGCTTTTTTGATCGTTTCAAAAGTACCTCGAGAGGATTCGGTTATATGAAGGAGGGATCGGGGTTCCGAATCATGACGCGTGGAAAATTCCATCTAGATTAAATAAATCAAAGCGTTTTTTTTTTATTAGTTTTAAGCGATATCGCGAAGAAAGGGCTTCCCAAGTTGCGGTGTGGGTGATGGATAGTGTAACCTTGGCGATTATACGCGAAACCGATGAACGTGAAGGACTGAAGGAGTGAGTGGATCGAAAGGCGATAAAAATTGCGAAGAGGTGGTTATGGAAGCGAGAATTGCGTCATTTTTGGAGATGTCATTTTTACTAAATGTGGGTGGAAATTGCTGCGGAGGGAGGGGGTTAAGTTGAATAAATGACCCATTTCCTCTTCCATTGATTTTTATTTTGATGTTGCATAAATTATTTGAAACAATGCGTCGTTCTTAGGAGATGGTTCTTGGAGACGGAGGGAGGAGAGAAAAAATCGCCATCTTTTAAACAAAAATTGAGTTTCTGAAAAAGGTGGCTCGAAAACTCTCTGACTCAAAATTTCAGCTGTCTGTATCTATTTTTTGATTTTTTGGCGTATTTTTGAAAATTTAAAAATCGAAACTTCTGCAAAATATATTTTTGAAATGAAATTCTATTGCGACAAAAGTTCCAAAAATTAAATAACTTCCAAATTTGCCTTTTTTTCAATCATTCTGGAGCTTGTTCAAACGAAATTTCAATTTTTTTTCTGTATTTGGTCAACGTTAGTAGTGGTGTTGAGGAGACAGGGGAGTAGGCGATAATTCTATTTTTTTTTTGCCAACAAATGAGGTTGTATGCTGTTGAAATAATAATAATAATGAAGCTTCGTAGACTCAATGTCATGTAATTTTTTTTCTGTATTGTTGTTTTTAATAAATAGTTAAATCATGGTGAAGTAAATTAATTCACCATCACTTTCAAACAAATGACAGATGACACTGACATTGCCTCGCTAAATAATACTCGTATTACTTACTAATTTGAGTTCAGCCTGAATTTCCTGCTCCTCTTGCCCTCCAAGAGGAGATTTTCCCTCCGGTACCGATCAACGTTTTAGAACAGTTTGAGTATGCGTATTAATCGATGAAAATTCAGCCCTTTTTGTTTGGAAAAACCATTCAAAATAGAAAATTCCAGTCGACTACTTCGCGAATGTATTTTTCGAGTAGTTTTTTAATTATAAAAAACCTGGAATTTTAAAAATCAAGATGTTTGACTTGTTTGGTGAAAGGTCATCGCAGAAAATTCGATGTTAATTTAATGGCAATTTTCCAAATCAAAATTTTACATTTTTCAATGATTCTGGAGCCATCAGCGAGATTCAGATTTTTTCCAGTATTTTACTACCTGTTCAAAAAACGTGAAAGATCTTCTATAATGTTGATTCTTGTGTATTTTCGAGTTGTTCAGCGAAATAATTTGAGTGCTCTGGAAATTCTCATGGGCCATTTCGCACTGGTACATATTTCGTTGTTCCAGAAGAGCTCCAAAGTAATTTACGAAGATCAATGTTTGCGCATTTTATATTTTCAAAAGTATCGATAAAGTATTGGAGAAAACTGAAAATCTTACTGGAGGCTGCAGAATTATCGGAAGTAGTCTTATATTTTATTTTCGAGGGTAATAAAGAGATGTGGTGTAATTTTCTGTATTTTTAAATATCATGATTTGCTAGAAACGGAGATTTTTAATTTTTTTAAAAAGTTGTTTAAAGTTCTTAAAATTTTTGTTTCAGGATTTTTTTGGGTCATTTTTTCGAAATATTTAATTTTAGTATAAATTCAAGTCGATTCGCGAGGTTTCTTATTGAAAGTGCAGTGAAAAGGTTGCATCCTCCCCCGCTCCACTTCCATCTTCTCACAGTACTTCGCTCGTTCGCTCATCGACTAATGAAGTCGATTACTTCGCGAGGCTCTTTTTATTAAAATGCAGTAAAAATGTTGCAATTTCCCCTCCCCATTTCCATATTTCCGCGATATTTCTCTCATCGACTAATAATTATTCCAATTAGGTAAATTGTAAGAATCGACGCGATTTCTAATTAAACGTCGATTTTAGGAAACAATAGACGATATATTTTCACGGTACGATAAATTATGGCGATAAATTCGTTTTAAATTTCGTCGTCGAAAGGAGATAATGAAAAACGAATAAAAATTAATTAATTTAAAGGGTGGGGGGGGGAACGACCTCCCCGCTCCGTTTTTCATCTAACTGGCATCGTTTAATTACAACACGAAAATTAGAGTCATACCGAAATCATCGTTAACCCATTTAATTATCCGAAATGAAACTCGTTTAATGAATTATCCAAACGCGAGTAATAACAAAAAGCTAAACGTCTCCTTTGATGTGTTTTTTCGCAATTTGTTTTCATATAATCAGCGAAAAAGTGACGTAGATTTCGGTGCCTTTTTTCAAAACTCGATTCCTTCTCATTTTACGTTTGGATTTTGCTGACAATCATTTTAATTTGTTTCAGGAAAAATGAGAGTTGCGCCAGATCGACCGGATCACAGCGAGAACGTCGGTATCGCTTTGAGTCAAAATCCAGTTACATCTGCTACAGCTGCCACCGTAACGTTGTATTCGGCCGATGGTCTTATAGCCGTCCAAGTAAGAGAGAGTAATTTTTATTCGTGAAAAATTCACGTCGCTAGGAAAAAAACCCAGTATTCGAGATGGCTTTGAATAATTTATACGAAAGGTTTATCTCGTATTTTACGTGTGGCGTTTTTGCGGTATTTACGCCTCCGGTCCATTGAGCTTTCGTATATACGCGCCCAGGACTCAAGTTTATTAATTCGATTTAATTACGGGCAACTTTTAATCTACCTTCGAACGGTGTTCGACGATGTTCGAGATTAAAACGCGTATTAAGAGATTATAACGTTAATAAGGCGAAACTCGATGGTAAATGAGGGATTAAAAAGAAGGGGGAGGGGGGTTAACAGATGGATAATTTCGAAGAAATAGGGTTTGGCTCGATAAATAGAAGGTCATCGTGGAAATGTCGCGTTTTATTGGTGATTTTTTTTTCAAAAATTATCAAAGCTGTGGAGGGGGTGTGGGGTTGTTGATGTCTCCATGGCGGATAATGCGAGTGGTTTTGATAGTCGATCAGTCCATTATCTCTGGGTTCATTTGCGAAGCGCGTTGGGTATTGAAATTTTTTTCTTATTAGATAATCCAGCTTATCGTTATGAACGATGCTTTCATGAAAATTATCTCGTAGTCTCGATACCGTTAATTAGACATTAACGTGATTTTGTTTACGTGTGCGCAGGAAGAACACGACGGAGTAGTTGCAGATGTTCCACAAATCGTCAGTAACTCAGCTGGGGACGATGATCTAACCTCGTTGACTTGGCTACAAGATAAGAATCTTCTAAAAAGTAAATAATTTTATCGCATATGTCGAGCCAGAAAAATCTACTTGAAAATACATCCAACGAACCAGTTTGTACGCGTTGGGCGTTGATATTTTGGTATTTTCAATGCTTCGCCGGATCCGTTATATCGGCTGGATTCGAATATGAGGTTTTTCAAGCGTTTGATTATCGGCGTTTTCGTCTGCGGATGCCGGTCCGTCGCGGTTTCAGGTGAATGCGCGAGTTTAATTGAGTCTGGAGCGTGTGTGGTGCGGAGGTGAGGCGAGAGCGGTGAAATTCTTCGCGTATGTACGAAAGTATCGGATTGCGAATATATCGAAAGTTGACGCAGATGGGTACGAAAGAGAAATGATTTTTACGCGGAGTCCAGAAGTGGATCCAAGAGAGGGAAGGGAGGGAATTCCCCCAACTCGTTCCAAAAAAGGGTAGACGTCGATTAGTGGAAAAAGAACTACTAGTACAATTTTATCCAACTCATAAGAGTATTATATTGAAAATTGAAAATAATTTGTATCCTTCGTAGTGAAATTACGACGAAATTGGAAAAGATACCAAAAAAATGTTCGTACAAAAAATGTTCCTTTTCAAATTTTCTACAACTTTTATTTTAAACATTTTTCTCCCAAGTGACCCCACGTCTCACAAAGACGCCTCAACTAAATTATTTTTCTCACGTTGTCAACAATATGACGAAAATGATGAAATATGAGGAGATACGAAAAAATATATTGTACAAAAAATGTTCCTCGTTCAATTTGCAGCAACTTTTGTTTCAAAAATTTTCATCCGAAATCGCCCAGAGCTTTACAAAAACGCCTCAACATAGTATTCTTACGTAGCCGCAAAAAATTCTCAAAATAGGCCCTCTAAACG
>QBDW01000057.1:0-222337 GCA_003261595.1 Maconellicoccus hirsutus | reverse complement strand
TGTTTAAATTAAAAGTACCAAATTACCAATGTGGCGTTCATTTCTATAAATTACACGGTGACGAGCATAAACTGAGAAATTTTCAAAACGTGCCAACAATTTTGTAAAATGCACGCACCGCACGCGAATTCTCAAACGTACCGTAATGTACAGTTTTTGACATCCAACGCCAACTGTTGAAGTCAACCCTTGTTAAATTTCGTTTTCTATTAACATTAATGGTAGCTCTAAAGCTAACATTTGGTTCATGATTTGAAAATTTGTGTTTCATCAATACTTCCTATTTCTCGATAATATGTTTAGGGGAAAAAGCTGTTTTTCAACGCGAATAAGAATTTATCAGTCCAAAATTTCTTGATTCTCGCTTCGAACATCCGAAGATTAAAGTTTACACATTAATAAATACTTTAAACGCCATCTTTATCTACATTTTTTTCTGCATACAAAAGTAAGTTAGAGATTTAATAGAATAGTCTGAGGGTGGCGCTTTTATTATCAAACTTCGTGTTTATATGTATTTTGTAATGAACGCACCGGGTGCCTAATTGATCTCAAGTCATCTTTTTAGAAAGTTTTTGTGTAAGAATTTTGGTTGGCAACATTGATTACCGTACATGTATTCTTTTCGCAAAAGGAGTATACTCCGAGAGCAAAATAATGTAAACAGAGAAAACTGATAACTAATTTTACTCCTGATAGTAACAAACATTACCTTGGGTTTCATACCGTTCTTTTCGAACTAGGTAATGTTTGTTACTATCGGGAGTAAAATTATTTATCAGTTTTCTTTGTTTACATTATTTTGCTCTCGGAGTATACTCCTTTTGCGAAAAGAATACACCTATAATGGAAAGAAATGTTGCTAACTTGCAATTGAAAACAAAAATTGTTATCAGCTGGCCAAGATCAATTAAACATAGAGGCGCAGTATACAATTCATCGTTAGTAGGATTAAATTCGATTAATAAGGCAAATTTTTTTCCATGATGCCTGATAAATTAGGTACTTGAATAAGCAACAAATCGAACAACTTGATTTTCAATGTCCCCAATGTGTACCAATTTTAAAATGAAAGATGAGAATAAAATATCATTGTAGATGAATTTTGACATTTATTTTAATTGATAATAGATAGGTAGGTAAGTAGGTAGGCAGGTACTAGGTAGTTAGGTACTAGGCACTCGCTATTCAACTAAATGAGTTTTTTGCCATATTTTAGTCAACAAAGTTATTATTATAATGAAGTTTGGCTACTACGTAATATTTTAGAATATTAAAGTGAAGCTCAAGTTATTCCACTTGACAAAGGTAGTAACTAACTGTACTATTATTAAGATTGCTACTTCATTTTCACTTAGAAAATTTATTATATAAATTACAAGCCCCAAGTAACAATCAACTGTACAAAGTAAATATAATTACCATAACCGCGAATAGGTTCCTAGAAAGCTTCGTAATAAATATATACGTTAAATCATATCTACAGTAGAGTTTGTTGAACGTTCGCGAGCAAATATTCAGCGTAGGTAGCTAGGTACCTCTACCTACTACCTACACTAGACGCTACATGAAAAAGTAACAAACAAAACTTTTGTTGTCGCCTTGATTCACAGCCATTATATTCGGGCTGTTTTACCTGGAAAAAAGAAATCGAAAACTCCGTACTTACAAGCCTGTTTTCCACAATCTCTTTTCTCATGTAAAAATGTTGTTTGCTTAGGAAATTTAAACGCCTGTCACATAGGAAAGATAAACACCAAGTTTGTACAATTCTTAAACGTTGCTGTACGAAATGTCGCGCATACATTTTTAATAACATCATGTAAATGTATTCTCACAATGAATAGCTTCAGAAAACAACATCTATATTTTATGAAAAATCCAACCTCACCTCTAAAAAAATTAACTAACGCTGCCAATTCCTACATTTTGAAATGAGTACCTAATCTAGTTACCTTTATATTTTTCCGGCCTGTTCTATCGAAACGCTTTCTTATCAAAATTAAAAACTATTCATAGGTATTTCTCCTTTTTGATGCTCCGTTTGTCATACATTTTAGATAAAAACGTCGGTGAATTCCCAATTTGGAAATAAATGGAAATGTATTTACTAGTATCTCGAGTTTTGTTTTTGAAAAGCGCAAAGAAGAGCTTTGAGCTATCATAATTTTCCAAAAAAAGTTGTGAAGTCAGCGTAGAACGCTGCCAACTAGTCAATTCGCCTTATTATTCATGAAGCTTACAATTCGTACATAGATGTATTTCCCAAAAGGGACAACCTACATTTTTGAACTTGAATATTTTAATTGAAATGCAGTGCAAAGTCTACCGTGTTATTGAATTTTCGTTGGAGAAATTGCTACACGGGAACATGAATTTTCATATTTTCAATTTTTCTTAATTCGTTTATCTTTTCCTACCTAAAAGTTCTGTTTTAAATTCATTAATCTATTACGTTCCCAACTACCCGATGCCTATTGCGTGTTACCTATTTACCTATTCACTAAAATTTCAGTGAAAACTGCTTCTTGAAAAAGAGAATCTATTGAACACTTTTTTGTTAGTTTTTGATGAACAGTAATTTCCATTTCTGCGTAATCTTTCATCTTAAAAACATAACGTAGAATTCTCGGCTCGGAAGTTTTTACTACAGATCTTCGTAAATGATTTTTTTATAACAATTTGAATTTTTCATGTTTCTCGAAAGCATTATAAAAAAGTGAAAAGAGAAAATAATAACTTTTCTTGGCGCTTAAAGAACTAAGAACATTTAATTTTTATAACTCGAAAATTTTATGTGACCACCACCACTTTAATTCTGAAATTTTTCCGCCAAAAAAGGGAAACTTCACAAACATCACCCTAGGGATAGTTTGAAGTAGAATAAGTTGTCAAATAAATCATGCAGATGAAGTTTTATCATTTGTGTAACGAGGTGTTAGAACATGCGACATTATTTGACATGTATAAGTACATGGTAGAATTGTCTTTAGCAAAAATTCGGTTCAACAGGTGTCAGGTACATCGAACGTTTGCGATGTGACTAAAGTTTCATGTTAGAAGAATACAAACATGTTTTTTTTTCATTCGACATGCGAAAAAATTGTTGAAACGTTCATAAAATTTGTTACGAAGATGGTATATCCACTGAAATTACGGATAATGTTCCGACTTATCAGAAGGATTAGTTTTTCATACTTACGAAAATGATTTTCGCAGACAATTTTCAATTCAAAAATTTTGATAGGTAACGATTTGAAAAATTACCTTGTGCGTTTGATTATTAAAATTTAGAAATTTTTATTGCTCAATAAAAACAAATTAAAAACATGAAAAATTGTAATTTTTCACTAACAATACTTCGGTAAAATTACATTGATCGGATTTGTTTTACGAAAAAATGAATACTTGAAATAAGTAGGCAATAGACATACGCTTATCATTCAATATTGCTTCATTTGCATAGTTGCATCACCTACTTAGTGAGCTGTTCCCATAGAACAAAGCAATGTAACTTTGGATTCTATAACAAACGATGATGTTTATACCACACAGTTTCACGAATCAGTACCTACCAAACAAACGTTCAGCCATATTGCATAAGAGTAAAATTACATAATGAAAACATACACAATAGAATATAATGGAATAGAACGGAATGAAATGGAATTTTACAATCTGCATGTATTCTGTGCATGCAAATATACCTAACGTTTGTTCGAGAAAACAAATCGATGGCGAACAGCTGCCCCTAGTATTTGCCAAAACTTTCATTTGACTTATAATCACACAATGAGAATATTTTCAACATTGATTTATTAAAAAAAAAATATCTATAATCCCAATATTATTCTGATATAGTATTTTATGAGTGCTTGTACAGCACTAGTAAAAATTCAAAGAAAATTTTGAAGAAGTTGAAACAAGAAAAAGCGATATAAAAAAGTAGCACTCCTTTCAGACAATTTTCAAGCTCGTGATAGCGATAGGTGATGAACGATGATGATAAAAACGTTCGTATTTCATTCTAATAAAAAATATTTTTAATTAAAAAACGCAATTTTCTCCTAAAATGTATTACCTAATATCTATACGGTAATATCACACAAAAACGTGTGATAACGTTGCGTTGTTGAACACGATAAAAAAAATAATCCAACTCACGTCGTGTTTTTTGTGTTATCAATTTTTCTCTTAAACAAGGAAACGAGGATTCAAGATGTAAAAATATAGCTCTTACGCATAAGTACGCGTTTTTCACACCTTTCATTCGATATCACCATCTCTAATTTAAGTTACAAATGCTGGTTTAGAAACGTGAATCAAAGGTTTCCACTTGAATCATAACATCAGTGCCATGAAAGCTCGACAAATTCCTTTATGGAATACGGTTCTTGTTAAGATTTTTCGTTTTGTTATACAACGACGAGTATCCAAGATGGTAACTCATACAGGAAGCGGGTTGTTATTTGTGTAAATGCCAAGTTTTTTCTCTTTTTAACGATGTTAGAAATAACCAGAATTTTTTAATTGAGTTTATTTCAATGGGTTCAATATACTCGACTATTGCTTACCTATTACTTCTTATTACCTGCATACTTTATAGGTACCTATTTATTTATTTTCAATTCGGTTTCTCGATGGTTTCGAGAGACTGTTGTACCGGGTGTCCGGTTAATCATGCTCTCCTTCCCACCATCGACAAATTAAAGCTCAGCTTTTTAACTTGAAAGTGAAAATAATTACAGTGAGTTTGGCAAGCAATATTTTCAAGTTGCGAGAACTTCGCCATTTTTTTCATATCATTGGTGAAGTAATATGGTCAAGTGAAAGTGCACCGCACCAACTGCGTTTTACCATTAGATACGATACAACGGAAATATGTAATTAACTTTTGGGGTCGAAATGCAAACGGAAATTATTCGTGAAAACGATTTATTTTTATGGGAATTGGGAACGAATGATATTCGTATAAGTGCTTTCGACTGAGAGAATTAAATGTAATTTTTCACGTTCGTCGTAGCATAGTGAATCATACAAAAATTAGTCATTTAATGAGAAAAAAAATAGATATCATTTTCAAATAAAAGGTTTACCTCAGCAGAAAAATACTGAACAAAAGATGTTCGTTCCGTCGTAATATTTCGGTAAGCCAAGTAATCATCGATGATATTTCTATGAAAAAAAGAAGTAAAAAATGTAACGCTAAAAATTCAAAAGCAAAATTTTGAATATGTTTACCCCTTCAAATAAACAAGTAGGCATCATGCTCTACAGGCAAGAAGGGAGGTTTTGCAATAGAGAACAAGTCCGGATAGGGTCACCAGCAGGTCACAATGCAAGTCACAATGCAACGAAAATAAACCAGTATGTGACATTTGTCACATGTGTGAAAGCGGCGAGTTGTACTAACACAAATAATTCGCATTTTAACGCATTTTCTCAACCTAAATTTAAATGAACAAGTGTTTGAAATATTCAAAGAAATTCATTTTATGATTCGAAACAAGAATGCATAGACGAGTACAACAAGCTCAAAAATGCGATAAACTTCACTCATGTGCATTTTTTTTTCTTATATAAACAGTAGTTGCGTTGATAGAATGTCCGTTGTACGTCTTACTTTACAAAAGAAATTGCTGTAAAAAGACATTATTCATGGTGTTTTTAATATTTTAAAAAAAAAAAATCGTTTAAAAAAAAGTCAGTTTTATTTCAACCTTAACTTCACATTTTATTACAATATTTTCACTAAATTGAAAAAAAAATATTAATTCTTCGTAGAGTGTTGAACTTCTTTCGACTTGGAACTTGGAACTTGGAACACTTTCAAATGTAAGATAGCAACAATGAAAAACACCGCAATAACCGAAAGCTTTGAATATTTTCTGTAAAACGTTCTCATTTCGAATTTTTAAATAACCCATCCAAATAAATCCATAACATCGTTTCCAGAATAAAATAGTAATAACTCATGTAGATGGACAATCATCTATTTTTGTTAGTAGAAGTTTTACTTGCTTAAAAATTTATATAATTTGACATGTTGCACTTTCACAATTTTGAAATTAGGTTAAATAGGTACCTACCTATAACAAGAACAACGAGGGGTACATGCATGAGGTACGAAATAGGTAATGAAATGACATTCCTCAATCTAGGATAGGATTACGGGGATGGTGGGTTGCATAACCAATTTTTACAGGAAAAGGCACCAGAATCCTTGTAAATGCCCGGGAAAATTAAAATTATGGAATATCACTCTGTGGGACAAACTAGTGAATAGTTAAGAATGATATATCAAAAAATTGTTCAATTGTATTAAACATTGAAGTTACAGGACCTTATTTTGAGGTTTCTAAGATCTCACAACTTTAGTTGTTGATCAAATGGAACAATTTTTTGATATAAGCAACTTACTATACCTGTGGTCCTGTCTTGAAGTCTTCGTTAAAATATATATAATTGTGTATGTTCCCATTTGGATTGTTCTTCGATCCGTAAAAAAATTCAAATTGATCTAATGTTTAAAAATAGTAACAGAAAAAAGTATCACTTTCACACGAAATTTGGTTAACTCGCAAAAATTGAGCATTGAGTGTAAGACAAGAAATCAAGAACAGTATTCCCAAAACGAACCGTTATAAACAAAATAACAAAACCGTTACGGACGGTAGACGATAAATAATAACTATGCATACCATTCAACTACTCGTTAAGCTTATTCAAGTCACATTTCCACATATAACACAGCTTTTACATCAACGTTCCGCAATGCTTTCTATTTTCTATGTTTCAAGTGAAATATCGTAAATCTACCGAGGAAATCGTTCATTTGTCAACGTTTCGATTAATTTTTTATTTGTGTTTCATTCACTCAATATAAAATAATGCCAAATTGTGAAGTCGATCGTTTGGAAGACTATACTTATCTAATTCAAAAGTTATATGGTTTCGAACGAAACTCAAAGCTTAATAAGTTCGAAAATACACCAACTGTAAATTCTGATTCAAAACCTTTTTAAGGCAATAATCCAATTTTTTTAATCTTAATAGAAAAACGGAAGTAAATTTTTTTTTAATACATAGAATTAAAAAATAAATAAAAACTATTATGAAAATGAACGCAAATATGTTTATATTTATGTACATATTAAATGTAACATATGATCAACAAAATCAACTAACTCAATAAAACAAAAAGCTTCGTTTTCATTTTCAGGTTTAAATTTATTCATTGACGCAGTTCAAAATTAAATTCTTAATTTCGGTTAATTGAAAAACATAAATAAATTCATGAAAAAAAAACAACTATGCTTTTCATTCTTTTAACGCATTAGCTTTGAAAAACTTAAAAGTACTAAACAAACTGAAAAACCTCAAGCACAAATCCTCTACTGTAAAATTAATGTTTTTACGAAAAAATCCAAGCGCGAAAAATTCTTTTTTAACGGTAGAAATAGTTTTAGCTTTTTGCGAAAAATATGTGCTATATATGAAAAATAGAAGGGTTATAGGAATAACCGGAAAAGCAATTAAATTACATTCTATTCCTTTCCGGAAAGGACTTCAAACAGGGTACCTTCGACCGGAAATTATGCAATAGCGAATACAAGAAATCCCCCTATGAAGAAATTAAAAATATTTAAAGTCATAATGATCTCATACATCATGGTAATCCTTCTTGTTTTTTTTCAGCATAAACCAACGAGCAGCGAAGCGTTGTCGGAATTATTTCGATAATTTTTTTCCTCGATTGAAACTATAAAGTTATTTCTTTAGGTAAAGTGGTGGTAACGTAATGTTCGTTAAATGGTTACCCGAAGCGTTACCTGAACAAACTTGATAAAAGTTTCAACAATTCCTTCGCCTATTATGCCACCGATTTTATATCATCTGCTTCAGCTTATCGGTTGCGCTATCGTGCAATTTTTCCGCTCATTTTGGGAATCGAAAAATCATAACGAAGGATCTCTGCTTATTTGTACCTAATCAAAGTAATTTATTTTCCTGCATGGTCCTCGATCAATTGGACATCTGTTAAAACGGCAATATGGATGTAGTAGGTTGCATAAGCAAAATTGCAGGAAAAAACACTAAAATCCCTGTAATTGCCCGGGAAAATTAAAATTGGGGAATATTGCTCTGCAGGACGAACAAGTATAAGTTTTGAGATATCATTATCGTTGTTCGGGCGCCAATTTGTTGTGGTTGTAATTGTCATATTTTGAGATTTTTCAAGAGCAGAACGGCTCGCGAATTAAAAACAACACGAGTTTGATCATCGAATATTTATTTTGAAAAGATTACTGTTTTGAGAATTCTTGAAAACCCGATAAGCTTATTAAATTAAGATTTACTTTAATATTTACAAGGACAAAAATTCTGTTTTGAACGTTGTTAACTTGAGGACTCGACGAATCGATCTGTCCGCTCTCATGAACGTCGATCGCTCGTCATTTTTTACTTAACTTCAAAACAATTGATTCTGCTGAAAAGGCAGAATCAGCGAAACCGATTTTTGACCCTATTTCTTTATTACAATCATATCAAGAAATTCTCCCATTTGATTAACAACTGAAGTTGTGGGATCTTAGAAACCTTAAAATAAGGTCTTGTAAATTCCATTTTTCATAAAATTGGGCAATTTTTTGATATAATATTCATAAACATACACTTGCTTCCGGGCAGTTACAGGGAATTTAGTGTTTTTTCCTACAAAAATTGGTTACGCAACCCACTATACCCGTAGTCCTGTCTTAACTCTACCCACTTCTTCTATCTGTAGAATCTCATTTCACACTGAAATCTTAATAACATTCGGCTTTGTTAAATTAATAGGTATTCTACCAGTGGAAATTTTCATAATGCCTAAATGAAAATCCGTTCAGTAACTGACATACCTAAATGATGTTTTTAGTTTTAAAAAAATTCAAACATTTGATAAAAATATGCGAATTAAATTCTGGATACAACGAAGCTGTCGTTAACCGCATGTCATATAACGCGTCTCATAATTGAATCACAAATTTGATTACGTTTCCAGTTTCCTCCAATCAATGTAATAGTATTATAAAAGCGTGGTGTAATAATTTCCTTTCACAATTAATTATGATTTAAAAATCGTTGTGGTTTGATGGTTACAGACATAGGGAATAAATCATTACCTTGAATGCATTGTTTAGATTAACAAATGATCCAATTTTGCAACATGCTACAATTCAAAATATTTCAGCACATTGAGTATTCAATTTGCTAAAACTGTTGACTACTTATGCATTTCTAAGACGAATAAACAATAATTCGAAAACTGAATTATTTTTCGTAATTCATCGAAAAAATTTGAACTACTTCTCAGTTTAGGTTTCGTGAAATACACTTTTCCATGAAATCATCGCTATTGCTCTGTATGACCATTTGTTAATATCACATACGCAGCGTTTCTGTGTCTTAAGAATGAAAATAATTTCAGTTCAAGGGTGTAAAATAGTCTTAAAAAACCTGCAGGAAGTGCTACAAACATCTTATACCAATCCGCTGGCTTAAATCCAATAAAAAAAACTATAAAACTTGATCTAAACAGCCAACGTACGCACAAATTTTTAACGTTTCCCCTGCGAATAAATACGTTAGTGCTCATATGTAATACGAATACGACTAATGTTTTGCCTAATGTAATGCCGTAAAAGTAAAAATATTTTATTAGCTGTCATTACTCGATAGCGAAATTGTAGATGTACTTGAGACGGAATGTTTTTATCACTCGCTAAGTTATTTTTTAAATATTCAACGCAGGTCGGAGACAGTAGCGAAAAACTATCTTACAGTCAAATTACATCTCTAACCATCCGAGAATGAGACAAAGTAATTAGAAAACGTAGGTACGCCGAATTCTATTTCCAATTACCTCGTAGTGCAAAGAGATGAAACGTTAATAAGCACTATTTAACACTCAGATTAGCAAACTCAGTACACTTAAATTATATACAGGATAACCTCCAATCGGTAGATTGATATTACAACCTAAAAGCAGCGCCCCTGCTCCGGCATAAAATCACGACCAACTTCGTGAATTCATCGTAACACATCGAGGTTCCACTAAACAAACCCATATTAGCGACAAAAAGCCTCAAATAACTATTTCACGCTGTGCTGCGTATTGCATAACACGTAAAATTCACAGCAGCGGTTTTGTTTTATGCAAAAAGATATCCTAATTTCGAAGGCTACCTTTATCTGCAACATTTACCAATTACGCGTGTAAAGTAAAACAAGAAATTCCTCGCAGCTTGACAGAATGCTACATAATTGCTCAATAAGTCATTGACACTTCGTACGGAAACTAATAATGCCTTGCAAACTGACCCTTCTTATTAAATCGATAAAAGATCCATTATGCGTTCGCACGAAACAACTTAATAGGCGTTTCGGTATTGGGTTGTTATCGTCTGTGTACGCTGTAATAAGTACATGGAATTTTTACCAAAATGTTGTTTGCGTCTTGTAGTATTGGATGATTGAAAATGAAAATACATTTGAAATGAATAAATTCTATAACCGTCAGCGTACCTATAAATCTTTTCGTTTCCTTTTTGGGGCATGCATTTTTCTTATCACGAAATATATAAATCACATTAACCAACTCCGAAAGATATTTTCACTCCATTACTTCACAAAAGTACATTCGAAGAAGTATTTTTCCAAATTCCACGAGGGGCAGTCGAACACGAGAAATCGTATCATCATTTTCACCAGAGGTGAATAATTAAAGAAACAAATTCATGAGAACTGTTCAAACGATTTAAACGAAAAATCAACGATTCGAAATTAAAAAACGTGTGTAGTGGGTTGCATAACAAATTCTTGCAGGAAAAAGCGCTAAAATTTCTGTAACTTCCCAGGAAAATTAAAATAAGGTCCTGCTTTCATAAAATTGAGCAATTTTATGACATAATATTCTTAAAGATAAATGTATTTACCCAATAGAGCGATAATCAGCAAACACAATTTTTCCAAGCAGTTACATGGATTTTAGTGCTTTTTCCTGCAAAAATTGGTTATGCGACACTTGAACCCGTATGCTTTTGAAAATTCAACAAAACCTGGATGCAGTAAATTTAATGTTTACAAAACACTTCACCAAAAGAGTAACATTAATTAAACAAAATAATTTTCATCTTATTTCAACAGTCAATTCTCTTTATTAAAATTAACGAAATTTTACATTTACACCTTGCCGAAGTGCACCAATGAAAAAGTCGAATTGTTACGGTTTATCGATCGGTTTACTTCATGTTTCTTTTTTTATCGCTGAGATGTGATTTTTTTTTCGTGAACTTTTGGCAGGTTTTCGGCGATACCGTTTAGGTACACCCTATACTCTTATCTGACCATTTTTTGCCTCTTTTTTTGGCGTTTTTCCCCGTTCATCCTGTTTCCACTTTTTTCTGTTTATTTCTTTTTTATCCTGTTAAGTAGTAATATTCTGGTCACGTGAAATTCTACTATACCGTTTACTCTTCGTTAGCTTGCAACAATTTCTTCTTCTTCGATTGCTATCCTGAATTCTTGTATAATAAGCTTCGCTTCATGGACATTACAACAGCCCATTGTTTCCGAAAAACAGCCTCGAATTTGATTTTATTTATTTTCAGCACGTCGAATCGCTAACTTACATTTCACAATTTCGATTAAATGGCAATTTCGTTTTAGATAAAAAATTTAACCCTTTCAAATAACGAAAATATGTTCATTAGTTTTTACACTAAGTCGTTGAATTAATTTCGTGAAACCGCGATGATTGTGTTTTTCTGTTATTCTTGAAATTTATTGCTCTTAAGTAGGTAACGTGTTCTAAGTTGGTTTTGTTTTAAGGTAAGAAATCGCCATGTCATGTATCTAGCATTACTGCTTGTCGTACTTCTGTACCCGTTAAAAAAATTATTCAAATTAAGATGAGACTACGGTTACGGTAAGTTTCATAACCAATTTTTGCAGGAAAAAGCACTAAAATCTCTGTAATATGCCTGGGAAAATTAAAATTGGGGAAATATTGCTCTCTCTGTAGGACAAACGAGTACAAGTTTTGAGATATCAGATCAAAAAATTCTCCCATTTGATCAACAACTGAAGTTGTGGGATCTTAGAATCCTCAAAATATGGTCTTGTAACTTCAATTTTTCACAAAATTAAACAAGTTTTTGATATAATATTCTTAGACGTATACTTGTTTGTCGTACAGAGCGATATTTCACAATTTTAATTTTACCAAGCAGTTTCAGAGATTTCGGTGCTTTTTCCTACAAAAATTGGTCATGCAGCCCACTATATCTGTAGTTCCGTCTCAATCACTCGAAGTTATAGCCAGATTTATTCTTTGGAAGGAAATATTTTATTGCCTCTTTACCTACGCTACAATGAAATTATTTTCTTTTCGCAAATTATTGCATTGAATTTACGATAAAATTAAATTGTTTTGAAAATTTCGACAAAACGAGCGGTTAAAAATGATAAACATTGTTGAACAATACGTCGAATATAAATCGGAAACGTATCATTTGAAAAATATCAAATGGCAAAGAGAGAAATCTCACGGTCTATTGATACAAGTGTAACGATGGCGTAATAAAGACAATTAAAGGTACAAATTTCGAGCAAAATCACGAGGGAAAATTAGAAAAGAGCAAGTTCAAAGTGCACTTTTAATCTTTCTTTTGGAAATTCGTCCTTTGAAATCACGCGATACGCTATAAAATATAATCCGGAAGGTGGTAACATTCAGTTACCATTGAAATCGAAAAATACCCATTTCGGTTTCTCTAGAACTTTGCCAGGTTCATTTTTATAATTACGGAAAGTAAGATACGTTATTTTCATCTGGGTTACTGATAAATAGGTTCGTTTCATTTCCTCCCAAATCCATCAGGAAAGGCGGTAATACACACACACACATAGGCTCACGTTGATCAAGCGCCTGAAATACACGCACGAGCATCTTCTTAATAGGTACCTTACCTACTTATTTACTTGTACATTATTCACTTATCAAATGGAATCTTTTTGATATTAAAAGATATAATATACGTAGTGGATTGTTCAACTAAGCAAGAGGTGGACAAATATAAGTAAAATATGAAAAAAAATCACTTTTTAGAATTACAAAATTAATTGATAAGTTTAAAGATAACAAAACGAATAGGCTGCGGCCTACGGTACATCAATTCCACTATCGACTATTGACAGCGGTTGATTAAATTTCATTCGATATAATTTCTACTAACAACCTAAAACAATTCACGGAAATAAAAACTGACTTAGCTACGTAACAAACTCGTCTATTCAAAGAAAAATGATTATCACTTTCGAACTTCCCTAACTATTGATTTTTTGTGTATCAATTTATTTAATTTAATTCAATTTCATCGATTTCTTATCACTTTCTTTTTTCGTTCTTGCGTTACTTTCTTTGTTACTCCTGTCAGCCGCATACTTAATTAAATCAATTACCTAGAAATGACACTTCTAAAAGATTTGGTAGTTGCTAGACTTTTAAAATTTAAAATTATCGAAATACACACACGTACATTTATATAAATGATCGTCATTTTTATTTACTACTTTTTGCCTTACTTCGTGATTTAAAAACAAAACTGATAGTTGTACTTGTGATTTTGAAAGAAAGGGGGGAAAGCTGTGATGAAATATTAGGACTTTTAAACTCGCCTAAATAAACTTTTTCGACGTATTTTAGCTCATATATCATTATAAAATGTGTATTCACTGCATCACGTCAAATACACGTATCGTACTCTGAATTCACACTAGTTCGATTGCCCACACACTGATTACCCAAAATACCTAGATACTTAGTGCCTACTACCTACCTACTTCATTCCGCAAATACATATTTCGATTTTTTTCACCGCTTACCATGCACATGTAAGTATACGCAAATGATAAAAAAAATTAACAAAACTAACGAGACAGCATCGTAGGCCTATACAAAATCGATTTTTACCATTTCAACAAAAGAGCGCAAAAATGGAGAAGCAACGGTTACAAAAGGGCATCTCGAGAGAAGTATTCTTTGGAAAAGATCATCTCGTGTATACTTTATGATATAGGTACCGCATCACACCACTCTATCCACTTGGGAAATACGTTATTTTGTACATTCTAGTGTAAGTAGTCGGGTAGTAGGTGCTAGGTAGTAAGTACTAAGCAGTAAATACGTAGTACAATACCTATATACCTCTGTACGAGAACAAAAATGCACCAAGGTACCGATCATAAGGAAGAAGTGAGAGCTTTTTATCTCATTCCTTCTTAATATATGCACACTGTTAAAAATCTGATGACATTTTGCAAATAACAGGTTTGCGTTTAGACAGCTTTTAATATCTTATCGATCGTATTTCCTGATACCGAGACTTTTGCATTTCATAAGTAGAGTTCAAAGTACTCTTAGATTACGAGAAAAATTCTTTGAAAAAAATCTTCAGCCTATGAATATGCTGTATGAAAATATAGAAGAATATTTGCAAATGAAATCGATTTCGTTTGACTTTGTTTTTTAACCTCGATCAAATATATTTATTACTTTGGCAAATTTATACTCCGAGTGAAATCTTGTAACAGCTGCTCAACTAATAAAAATTGTTCGAAATAAAGCAACACACACACACAAATAGCGCAAAATCCTTTCCATAGGCTAGTAAATCCGTGTATACATGATGTCTATACCAAATACCACATAGTAAACTCGATTCGTTTTTTCATTGAAAAAATATTTACAAACAATTCCACGCTATAGGCAATGAAAGAAAAATATCATGTAATAGATTCGCGTAAAGACTTCAGTATAAAGCACATAATAAAAATAATTTGATTGAAGCCTTTATTTATTAGTGAGCTTTTTCCTCCCTATCGAAAATGTAACGTTATTTTCGCTTTATCGATTTAAGCAGCGGAATTCAATCTGTTAATTATCTAGTTGGATTTAATTTAATATTCCATTTTTATTATTGATTAGCATCGGAAAAACACATTAGGGTAATTTAAATAGCGCATATCGTGACAATTTCATTCGAATCGGAATACCGAAAGCAAACAAAAATAATGGCAACTTGATCGACAACGTGTACACCTATCGCTATACTTGGTAAGGCTTCCTTGAAAGACAAGGATCAGTGACCGAAGTACATTTACCTTTAACATTTCTTTTCTATTAAAATTTTCCCATTCTCATATGTAAAGGTTTGCCATATTGCGTCGTTCTCATGTTTTTTTTTTCACCTTTTCCGTTAGGTAGTAGGTACCTCAGAATATAACGTCAAACTTACCATCAAATTAGTTACGTATGAAAGCTACCCTACATCTCGCTCGACAGGTGATTTCCACCTTATTTATAAGTGATTCAATAAGTATAAATGTATCTGAAGTCTGAACCTAAGTGGATACACGGAGGTGAGATATACTAGATAGCTCGATGATCGATATCCATATGAAAAGAATATCAACATAACGACTAGGAATTTATCAAAAGTCAAACCTCACTATTATCGCAAATCATAATGCATTTATTATAGGCCTACTCACGTAGGTTAATATATTTTAATTCAATAAAATTACAGTCTATGCCTCAACATTACTCCTGCTATTTAACTCAAAAATAAACTAAATAACAACTTGATTATAGGTAGGTAGGTACTAGGTAGGTAGGTAGGTACCTACTACCTAACTAATTTCTGAATTTATATAGAAATAGGCTTTTGATGATGACTGCAAATCGACATTCCCAGTTTTTTCAACTCGTTCAATAAATTACATGTATTTTTTATGAAATTAGTTCAAATAATGATTGAATATTAACAAAAAAAGGAAATTTTCATTTATAGGTAATAAAAGACAGATAAGTGAGTATAGCTGTAAGAAGATGCATACACTATGCAGTAAAACATTGTAGTATTGCGGCAAGTTTTTCAAACTCTCCGGTAGACATTACTTGATATGCAGTCGTGCCTCGAAAAATTCTGAAAATATGCGCAGAGCGCAAAATTTCGTTTTTCTTCAGTATTTTCTTTAATATACACGAAGTGAAATTACGAATTTACTACGTAGTAAGTTTGAAAAGAACTCAACATATACTGCAATTATAAGCTATACTTGCTTATAAAAAAGTGAAATATTTCCGGCATTAATTTTGAGACGAAAAAATAATAGCAACGAGCTTTGATATTGAAACAGAAATTAGAATTTTTCGCATTTTGAATAAATTTGAGAAGTATTTGGTAAACACTTTAAAATGGTCCGGTACATGACGAAGAGTAAATAGTTTAACTTTTTGAAGTTGCGCATAAATATTTAAAAAAGAATTTCCAAGTTACCAGGCCATCTTTTGCAACACGAGAGCATCTTCCGCATCGCAAAACCGTGCTACTTTTATGAATACCGATTTCCATGGAAAGTTAGCTCGTAAAACTAATCATGGAAAGTGAATATACCTGCATATTTTATTTCAGTTTCCTTTACTGAAATTTATTCGATAATGAGGGAACGTTAAAATCACAGTGTAACAAGAATTTATATGTTTGATTATTAATTTCTTATCTAGGTACTTGATACCTATTTCTCCTATTCCATAAGTAGGTACTAGGTAAGTAGGTTCATAAGGTAGCGAGATAGTACGTAGTTTAGGTATCTACATAATATAGTATAGTTCGAAAATTTAAGGATATTTCGAATTCAACGACTTTTGATTCATTTAGATACCAAGTACCTAATCTCGAGGAAAAAAATCATTTTAATTTTATCGTAAGTGATAAAAAAATTCACTACTACTCGTATCAAGCTCCACTTTCCGAAGTTGATTTTTAAACCCCATAATTTTCATTTTTAATAATATATTCACGCCAAACTTGTATTTTACAATTTTTACTTTTTCTCGGTTTTATATCGCACACACGTAGAAAACGTTAAGCCCATCACGTCAACATTGACCGCAATGGTAAAAGTTCACGTCATATTTTCTTTTCTTGTTATCTCACTCATCTAAAAATTAGAATACTTACATTTCGCGCCAACGTAATATAAAATTAATTTCAACTCAAAAATAAACACCACTTTAAACTGGAAATATTACAAAACCCTCCGACATCCGTACCGACATGGAGATATTTTCAGATTAAATAAAAACTTATTCAATAATTCAAAAGCATAAAAACTCATCGTAAAAGCAATAATTTTCGGCACCCAAAATTGTAAACTTTTCTTACATTTTAGAATCTTCTTACAAAACAACATTCATCTTTTATCGAGCACTATCTTACGAGTATCTTTCAAAAAGCTTTCGGCAAACTGAGCAAAACGCGAAACTGTAACCGAAGAATTTCAACATTTATAAAGTTTCCAACATCTGGAAATGAACAATTCTTATAATCAACTTCGAAAAACTTTATTTTCTAAAATAGATGAGGTATACTAGAACGGAACATATTCTGGATGATTTGGCTGATGAAATCATTAAACATTTTGAACATTTCATCTATCGTAGTACGAAGAGAATTGATTAAAATAATTAATTTTACTTACCCAGCTCTTGACAAAAAATTAATTTACTTAAAATGAGGATAATTTACTCGAAGAATCAGTTCAACAGTGATTTGTGGTCAACGGTTTTCCTACATGGAATAAATTTTACCCTCGGAAGCTATTACCCTTATGTATCCGTTGATATATATACCTATTTCCCAAAAAGCAGGAGCTATGTAACCCTATTTGACATGTTTCTCCGATAATTATTTCCACGAATAAAGCAACGAAAAAAACTACTATCGTGAAATATTTTTCTTGGAAACATGAACGAAAATTTTGTTAAATTTTTAATGAACTACTTACCTTTTTTCCATTATTTCACGAAAAATGTTCCAGCATTACATCTCATTAACAAGTCGATAATAGGTGAACAAAACGTAACGATATGTAAATAAAGTTGAATTACGAGTAATTTTTTGAAAATTTCACCACGATACACCGACAACTTTCAATGAAACAGGCAAAAGCAAAAGTGCTCAATCGCCGGGGTTACAATAACCTACCTGTCCTTTTAGGCGAACGAATCCGAAATTACCCGAATCCGTTTCCACACTGCTCAACACTATGGTACGTAAAACCATGAAGAGTCAGCAACGTTACGTCACACTCAAAATATAAGTACATTTTCTACAATCATTTTCAGTAAAAACATGGCTATTCATAGGCGTATTTTGCCATTAAAACATAATCTTAAATTTCATTTTCGTCAAATATTTTAACAAGTTGATGTTAATTAAATAAAATGTATTTTAGTTATTGACATTTTTGAAATAAATTATAGATTTTTGTTGGCAAATTTACTTACATGCTTATAGTAGATAAAATCAGATTGGATTTTTTTTCAACTTAAAAACAAAACAAAAAAAAAAAGAAAACTTGACAAAACCTTTTATTATTTTCAACCACTAACACAATTCAATAATAGAATCAATACGTAAAACTTATACAGTTGAAAAGAAAAAATGAATACGCATATTAAGTAAAAGTTGGAAAAATTGATCTCGACACTAAGTTTAATCGCGTTCATTGGATAAATCTCTAGAATTGGATCTACTATTCGATGCTTTATCTTGTTCTGAATCAAACGACTTGGATTTCGAACGCGATCTTGATTTGCTAATTTCCTTCTCCCTAGTCGATCTAGACTTGAATGATTTTTTTTCTACAGACGGGGATTTAGATTTAGATTTGGACTTGGATCTCGACCTACTACGTTTTTCATTTCGCGGAGATTCGGATTTCTCGTCGTGTTTCAACGATGCGTCCGACTGATGGTTATCGTTCTTCGATAGAGATCTCGATTTACGTTTCTCTGGCGTTTTCGAAAGCGATTTATTTTTTTCTTTGGAAATAGAACGACGCTTTTTCTTCGTCTTGTTTGTTACATCGTTTGTCCTAGACCTTGAACGTTTCAACTCACGAGAACGCGATCTTGATCGGCGTTTTTCTTTGGATTGGGATCTTTTACGTCTTCGTTCTCGCGATATAGATCGCCGATAGGAGCGTGATCTACTTCTAGATTTGCGACGATCTCGGGATTTTGATCTAGATCGTCCGCGTGATCGGTAACGTCTGGTTAAGGGTGATCTGTTTCAAAATCAAGAACCATAGTTAGAAATTTATCTTGAAATATTGATATTAAATTATAAAAAAAAGAGGTTAAAATAAAAATGGAATTTTTTTAAGGGTGCAAAAGATTATAGAAAATTTTAAATGCACCGTTGCTTCGTAAAACAGATTTTCATACATAAATCTTGAGCAAAAATTTAGCAACCGTGCATACATAAAAAAAAACTTGCAGCATAATGTTAAAGGAAATTACCAAAACCGTTTTCATTAAAAATAAAAATGATTAGTGGAGCAATTAACGATAAAAAGAAATAAAAAAAAGTGATATGTATAGAAGAAAAAAAAAGAACCTGGTATTACAAATTAAAAAGAAAAAAAAATTACTCTCAATTCAAAACGTTCCTATACCTACCAATAGTAGGATGACACAACTGTTAACATTTAGTACCTATTCAACATTCCAATCTTTCGTCTCCAAAACCAAATATCAGGACACTGTTTGCCATAATATCGAGCTCAACCAGCTTTCTCATCAATTATTAACCATACCATATCAACAACCAAATAACATTACATACCCATCCTGAATTATAAACGAATGCTAATCAAAAATACTCGTAAAGCGACTTTCTACAATGTCGCACATTACTTTTAAATAACAAGATTCGAACAAGCTGTTATTTCATTGTCACAAATACGTAAAAGCTTACTTAGTAAAAAGTCGTGCCAGGGATGATTCAACGTGTAAAATAAAAAATCTGACGTTAACACATCACCATTACATACGAACACATGATCAGTTTGGAAGATATTGCACATCACAAAACACGAACTTAAACAAATCGCTAGCACGTCTTTTTTCGTAAGAAAATTCTTTTCGCTAATTATTTCAAAAATTACTGAATCAGATGTAATCCATCACTTACCTAATTATACGGGGAGAATATCTGAAAATGAAGAATTTTGTAAGTACTCCAATAATATTCATAATACACCGTTATCAATAATTATAACCAAACATACAACAACGTTGAAACCATACCTAGATGATGGTCGTTTATAACCGTACATTGATTCCGGGCAATCTCTAGAAAAATGTCCTTTTCTATTACAACTATAACACCTTAAATTAGATATGGGACCAGTACGACGACGTTCATACGCTCGAGGTCTGGCAAAAGTAACACGAATACGACTTCCATTCAAATTCCTGATAAGAAAAAAAAAACATGTAATTGACCATCACGTCTCAATCCATATAACAGCAATACACTAACATTCCATCAGTAGCTTTCAACGCATCAGCAGCATCTTCGTCCTTTCGAAAGACAACAAAAGCGAAGGCTGGTACAGTTCTAGATTGCCAAACTTCCACCAATCGTCCATACTTTTCGAAAACTCGTTCCAAATCTCGTTTGGAAATACCCCACCCTGGTCAATAATATAATCCATTAATTAATTCGTCCGAAAAACAAATAAAACAAATGACTAACCAATATCACTTATATGAAGTCGATTTCGATCAAAAGGAGTACGTGCCCTGCTACGACTTTTCGAACGACTACGACTTCCACTGCGGCTTGAACTGCTGTGACTACGACTGCGACTACTACGACTTCGACTTTTGCTACGAGATCTGCTGGAAGAACTGCTTCGTCGACTAGGCATCGTAAAACGAATGGTGAAACAGTCTTAAAAATCTGCGATCAAAGACGCATCACTCAATATAAATTCGATGATAAAGACGAAGAGCGATATCCCACGAATAATATCACGAGTGCAACGTGTAAATTTCTGATACAAGATTAAACTGGATATCTAAGAGGGTGAGGAAATTCCAATAGTTTTAACTGTGAAAAATGTCTAAAGATTCCAAAATTTAGATGAAACATCCATATTTTAGATAATTTGATAATTGATCGATGTTCATACTTACGCTGATAATATCCTGTCGGTATCATATCAATTCTCATTCTTTCGGAATCCTTCGCGAGATCAAGTTTTAATGGCGTCGGTTTGTAGTAAGCTCAAAGTCAAAAGACATGTATACACCGTGAAAAAACGAAAAAATCAATCGATAATTTTTGTAGTAGCTTTTTTAAAATAAGATTTTTGTTGGTAACACTGAAAGTAGGTTAATACCTACATTTATTTAAAATTATAAAAATCGTCCGTAAAGTCAAAAAAATAGAAACGATCGAAAATTTTTTTCTGAAATAATTTTGATAAGAAGTTGGAGTGAAAATTATAAATTTTTCTGGTATAGAAATCGGATAAAATAAAACATACTTTATTACAATCGTAAAATTTGAATTTTTAGACAGTCTGTTAGTTCAAGTTCATCGGGGGCTGAATATTTGAGTGTACATATTACTTTTCATGTAAGCATCATCACTATTATATAGTTATGAAATGAATAAATTTATGGTATATAAGGTTTCATGAAGTTTTTTGGAAACCACAAAAAGGCCGAAGACCTCTAAAGAGTCTCAACTCTCATCATTATCGGTTGGTGGGATGATCGTTTTTTGGTGATTTGAAAATTCCCAAGTTTAAAATGATGTATATAATTTTGAGTTGATTTCGTGAATTTTTTTTAAGATCTTTTTCGGAATGAAAAGGTTTCCTAAAAAGAGTAGAAGTACCTTCTTCAAAGCTGAAACACTTGGTTCATACTACATAGGTGTAAATATATTTGGACTCGCTATTTCGTATTGGGCATGGACGGGTATGCTAAGATCCTCAGGTGAGCGACTACACTAGGATTTCGGAAAACCGAATTATTCTGTTCACTAATTTTTATTTCAAAAAATTGATGTTAGATTTTAGATTCAATACCCATTGTTATTGCCGACCTGCTTTACAACGTAAGATTTCTTCTCATTTCTCTTGATTTTTTAAAACCTATTCATTTTTTAGCGTCATACACTCATACTTGAAATATACAAATTTAAACAAAGTGAAAATATTGATTTGCTTTTACATTTTGTTTCAGTGTTTTACTCAATTTACAAATTTTCCGGGTCTGTTCCTCCAATCACTTTAGAGGAAGATTTGGAGCGGTGGAAACGTGAAAATAAAATAAAATAACAGAAATAATACTTGGTTATATGGTGCATAGGTGATAATGAATCACCGTATAATACCTTTCCAGTTTTAGAATTAATTAGTTTTGTTGATTAATTTCGTTAGTGGAACATTGTAAAATTATCGTAGTCTTTTTGATACTTATACAGATTTTAGTGGTAATTTTTAAAGCACGTTTCATCAAAATGAGTGACCAAAGTTCCGTCGAAGCAATGAAAGAACGAAAAATTCGAATGTTGACGCAAAAAAATGAAGAACGTAAATTAAAATTGGAAAAACGGAAAGAATGTAAAGCGTCAGAAAGTTTGCAAGAAGAAAATATCAATTTTGTTTTAAACAAGTTTGAACAATTAGAGAAAGAAATAATGTCATGTTTAACTCAAATTGAAGACATTAATGTTCCAAAAGAATCTTTACCTGAATTATTCGACTCGTGTTATTGTAAATTAGAGGAATGGCAAAAAATGATTTCCTTAACTTCGCACATACTAAGAATATACCATAAGAAACAATTCCAAGTGAAATATCAAGAAATGAATGACAAACGTGTGAAGTTAGAACAAAGTCTGATGCCTCAAAAAAAGTTCAGGTTAGTATGAAGTACTTTTATAATTTTTTTTTCTGAAAACATTCTGACGATACTTAATTTTTCTTTTAGTTTTACAAAATCGCGTTCTAGAAATGCCAAGAACGAAACTGGTGATAAAGAACTGTTTCCTGCAGTTGTTGAAGATGAAATTGATACAGCTGCCGTTGCGGAAAAACCTGCGCGAAAATTTGTTTTTAAATTTGATAACGAATTAGAATTTTCGCAAAAAGTTGATGAAAAAATTGTGTTGAAAAATGAAGAAGTTCTTCGAAAAGACTTCTCTTTCCGTGATTTGAATACTTGTAAAATTAGAATGGATGGAGGAGCGAACACGGTACATTTTGTGTCTCTGAAGGATTGTCAGATATTATGTGGGCCTGTTTCAACTTCTGTATTCGTAGACAAATGTGTAAATTGTGAATTTGTCGTAGCTTGTCAACAGCTCCGCGTGCATCATTCGTTTGATACAGATTTCTATGTTCATGTTACTAGTCGCGCTATTATTGAAGATTGTGAACGTGTACGATTTGCTCCATACAATTGGAATTACGATGGTATGGAAGAACATTTTAAGAGTGTAAATTTAGATAGAACGGTAAATAATTGGGATTTAGTGAATGATTTCAACTGGCTTTCATCTGTTCCATCGCCAAACTGGAAAATAATTGAAGAAAACGAAAGGAAGAACAAATGGAACTGTATGTGATTTGGCGCAGAGCCACTATTTCGCACATTTTACTGAATTTTGATAACGTTGTCTTACCACTATAAATTAATATTTACATTTCACGAATGTGATCGTATTACTAAAAAAAAATGTTCTATTAACTGTTAACAATTTTTCACATGTACTTTTGTTCTTTTTTTAACGTGTACAATCTTCTTTTGTAAATTATGAATCTCTTTTTAGGCGACAATGACAGAAATGAAATAAGTTTTAAAAAACTTTTATTGAAAAATCCAGCAAATATTACCAATTTACCAGTTTAATCAATGAAAAAATCAACATTATAAACGTGAATGCTATAACAAAAGAAAACGAAGTTTTAATACAAAACACTGGTGAATACATAAAATATAGGTTTAATTCAAATGCGATTGACAGTACGTTTCACATTCATCAATAACCACCACAACGTTTCCATATTCCTCGAAATGTTTTAAGGAATATTCTGCAGATTTTGATAAAAGAGAGTAAATATAATCATCTTCAATATTTTTCATTTTACAATTTTTAGAGAGTAAATTCAGAGGCAAACAGATGAACCTACCACCCCACTCACACTTCTCATTTTCAATATACAGTAAACATTCTTCATCGGTAGAATAATTGATTATTAAATTGCTAATATTTTGAAGTATCTTTTCTTCTTCGGTCCTGTCATCTATTAGGGTGAAGTAAGTGTATGAATTCGATAAATAATACTCTTGAATTCTTGATTCGTTTGCATGGGAATCCAAAAGAAAGTCAGTTTCGCTAAAATCTTTCTGCTTGAAAATTGCCATTTGAGTACAATAACCGATTTCTTGTGAACATCCACTGGGTGCTTCACCGATTCCAAAAAACTGAACACTGTAGTTTGAATATTTAGTGATGATGTCAGTCGCCCATTCAATGAATTGTAGTTTGGTAAATTCAAATTTATGATCTTCATCACGAAATTTGCCTCCGTTGTTAAACAACACGTTAAAATCGTAATTTGGAGTCGTTACTATAACTAATTTAGGTTTTATAAATTCGAACACAGTGGAAGGAAATAAGCGTAGATCTTGTTGGAATAAATGTTCAATAACTTCAATAGCTACGACAACATCGCTATTCCGAACTCTGTCATCCTTTTGTCCAACGTTTCCAACATATACATCAACTTGCAGAGGTCGTCGTTTTACGATGTTCGGTTTGTTGAATTGACCAGCTTCTAGCATATGAACGGCACCTAATAACCTGTCTCTATTGATATCTATTTGATTAACTTGCGTAATGAAATCGCATCTGGTCAAGTATCTGTCGAAAAATATAAAACTACCGCACCCGAATTCGGTGACGTTATTTATCTTACGACATTTATTGAAATCTTTTACCACTTGTAGAACAGTAATATATCTTTGCATACTAAGAAGGGGTGAAAATTCAACAGTTGAAGTTTCGCTGAAGATGGTGGGAGAAAAAAACACATCCGTTGGATACGGCTCCATCGTTTCTGTTCAAATAACAACAATTACTTCATATATGCAATAACTGTCCATACATTTTAACACCATAATCAACACAAATATTTCAATGCAGAACAAGCACGAACAGTGGGTACCGTAAATGATTACATTGATAATGGATTTTCGGCCTCCGGGAGTCGCGGTGGAAGGTGAAGCACGGTACGATTCTTCATTTTCATTCGTGTTTGCTACATGTTTCAACTGTTTGCAGTGTTCTCATCAGCGTGCAATGTCGCAACTCGCAAGATATTTAAATACGTTATATGGTTTTTTTATACATAAATGTGGAGTGCAATGACGATCTTGCTGTCTTTTGTGAATTAATTATTTTATCTTGATTTTTTTAATTATATTTTTTTTTATTTATAGTTAATACCATGTCATGCTGTGTTCCTAATTGCACCTCTATAGAAGAACCACGTGTATCCTTCTTCAGTTTTCCTGAAGAAGAGCAAATGGTACGAAAGTGGTTGAATATTTTAAAACGGGAAAATGAGTATCACATTACCAGATATGAAAAAGTAAGTCATTTACATTTTTAAGCGTCAGTAAATGGTTATGATTCCGATTTTTTAAAACATCTTTACCACAGGTTTGCGAAAAGCATTTCAGAGAAGAAGATATAGAAAGGTTAATAACTTACTACGATAGCGAACGCAAACGAACTATGATTTCAAAATTAGATGTGCCACGACTTAAGAAAACTGCAATCCCTTATGTCTCACCTATTCATCATGATCCGTCATATTTGACATCTCCATTAAAAAAACCGCGAGATGATATGGACATGGAGTCAAGAAATTGTAGAACGCAACTGGAAGAAGCTGCATTTAACGTTATGTTCAGCGAGGAGAGAAATTTACGATCCGTTCTATTTTCAAATTTCAACGAATTTTTAATCTGTTTAAAACGACGCGAAAATTCTACGTGCTTTCATGACTGGGTTATTGTCAAAAAAACAAGCTTAGTAATGTTTTTATGGATTCGAAATTCTGAAAATATTGGACCACAAGTTGACACCGCGGTAATTGTTAACGATAATTTATCTTTCGAAGTGTTCCGTGATGGTTTGAGGATTAGAAATTCTGATCGTCTTGACAATTTCAACACTTTAGAGAAAATCCTGGATGAACAACGCGAAAGCGACCAAATCCGATTTGGATAGTTGCTTGGAAAATGTACGACTTCTCAAAAATTTGAAAGCTTTGTTGCTAAAGAGAAAATGGAAATGATTGATTTTGCCTAGAGAAAATAAGATTTTGTTCTGTAAATTTTTTGATTACGTAAAAACAATTTAATACCGTCAATATGGATCTTGGAATTAAATCAAAAAAATGTCTCTGTAATAATTCCACATGAATAATGTATCGGAGAAAGATGATCAATTTTTATTTTACTTACGATAATTTGACTGTGAATGCTTATTTTTTTTAATGAATTGCGTTAATTAGAACTATACAATTAAATCTGAATTTTGATTTTATTTCCTTATGTTTTATTTTGTTCCTTTTGATATTCATACACGGAAACATTAACAAAATAGTAATTGTGGAACCGCACAGATTCAATTTGGAATCCTATTAATACTAATCCAATTAACTTTTTCAGAAAAACTGTAAAAATGAACAGACATCAGAAGCGATCTGAAATAAACGACTCAGATTTCAAAATCGCAAAAAAAACTACAATTACATCGATGAAAAATTCGGCATTTTCATTTAAATACAACATTTTTAAAATATTTATTAGCTGGGAAACGTTTATAAATAATTATACAAAATTGTATGAAAAAAAAATAATTACAACAAATATTCATAAATAAAATCAACAAAATAATCGAATTTTGTACAAAATAAAAAAGCACAGATAAATTACTTTAGTAGTTAACAATTCTTTTCTTTTTGTAAACCAGTTACAAAAATAAATAGGTACATAAAAAAGTTATACAAAAAAGCGATAAACCAACATGAAAAATAAGCGCATTCAATTACAACAGTGAAAACCATCAATCGTTACTTAAATAATACGACTCTTTTGAAAGAAAATTCATTGTTTATTATTGTCTTTGTTTTCAAAAATTGCCGCAATATCTCGAATACAATAAGGAGCTACCGGGCCACTTGTACTATGAGCTCTTTGACGCATAGAACTAAACAAAAATTGAAAATTTATATTAAATAAAATCATTTACTTTCAAGTACATGTTTAGAAAATTGTCAACGTACCCAATATCACCACTCCTCCTTATGCGAGAAAATTCTGATGATTCGGATGCCTCCGAAAGTTGATTAACACGTTTTGCTACCAAACTCTCTCCGCTGTTTTTGATTTTACGTTCTAAACTAGCAGTAAATGGTCTTTTTACTTCGCACGGATTCGGTTTTATAGGCCACTCTCTTGCTGGTTCGATTCTATCAGTGCTAAATGATTTCGACAACGCACCAGGCTTATATTCTCTTTCTTTATTACAAATATTATTCGAAATCTGCTTGATTTTCGCAAAAGCATCGTCGTCGCGTTTCGACGACACATTACTCAAATCTTTGGTTTCACTACTATTCTCTAGTTTGTCACTATCAAGAGAATCTCTTTTTCTACGTGACGTATACAAAATACTTATTGTTGTAACAGCAGCGGCGGGCTTATCTTTCGCAATTAATTCATTGCTTCCGCTATCCGCCTCTTCGTTTGGACTAGAATCGAAATCGTGACTACATTTTTCGTTTTTTTGAATTTTTTGTTTAAAACGTCGAATCATTTCTTCGTCTTTCTGATCATTTATATCACCATCGACTTGGTACTTTTGTCTCAGAGCTAATCGTCTTTCTTCTTTGTATTTTTCTATACGACCCCTTCTAATGGCCCCGTCATCTTTTTCGTCAGGTGGCTGCATTGCGTTAGAAGAATCACCAGATGGTTTCCGTTTAACGAGAACAGGTGGTAATGAAAAATACTCCTTTCGAGATGATGGATACTTATCGTAATGGTAATCCGGTGATAGACTTTTGTTTCTGTGTGTTACTTCTCTCCTCCCGTTGAGAAAATCATTCTCCGCCGACCACTCAAATCTTGATACAAGATCTTGAACACTTTTCGTGCATCCTACGTAAAAAAGAACGGTATAATTCAAACTTTCAAAACACACGATGCACTTAAGTATAGAATTAAAATTACACCAGAATCGAAAAAACGACTTTTTTTTCTTTTAGTGATTTAATCAAATTAAATAATTTCCGAGATGAGACAAGCCAACGATGGCCTCCGCTTCATTACTAATATCAGCATAGACTTGAAAATTTTCCATAACCACGATTCTCGAGTACCGCTGAATCATATTGATGACGCATTATCCTCGTAACAGGAATCAAATTCATGAAATTTTCACCATCTCATTGTTTTTTACGTAATAACCGATTAGATAATATTTTGCGGTGCGACATCGAGAGATAGAATTATTAAAAATTAACGCATAACTCAAATGAATATATTTTTGTCAGAAAATGAAATATAAAGCATGCATTAATCTACTAAGCCTTCGATTAATTTATGATAAATAATTACCGGAGCTTAAATTGTTCTTCACTTCAACTTCGTTACTTTCGTTTTTCACTTCACCTTCTGTATTTTCGCAATGCAAAGAATTCTGATTGGACGTTTGCTCCTGAGATGATTTCAATAAATCATCGTCTTTTGGTATAATCAAAGTATTTGGTCTAACGTTATTTTCCTTTTTATCGTCAATTGAAGATAAATCATTTTTATCGATATTGTTATCGATGATTCTGTCGGAAATGCCGTTTTGTTCGCTACTTGTACATTCCTGTTTACCAAATATCGGCTCGCTATCGCTATAAGGTGAAGGATTTTCTGATTTAAGCAAAGGGCACTGTTCGTTAGGAAAACATACAAGTTGATTTTCTTCTTTGGGAGATTCCACGATCATAACAAAGTCTTTGAAATCATTCGCAACCTGATAAAAATACATCACGATTAAAAAAACACGAAACGTTTTTCCGTACAAAATTTCCACTTACTTCCATTTCTCTTTTACCAGCTGAGCTTTGTTCGGCGGTTAAAATCTGATCAGTATGTTGATCTGGACTAGAATCTTCCGCGACCAATGATTCGTACAGGTTATTTTCAACCATGGCTTCATCAGCAGAACTTTCCAACGATTCGTTAGAAGACGTCAGGCAGTCTTGTATATTGGCTAAATTTCCTCCCAGTATGGAAATCTCTTCGTAATTCGATTTCGACTTATCTCTAGCAATACCTTCGAAATCATACAATTCGTTTTCGGAATAAGCCGAAGATGACATTTTTTCGTAATTATCATCTTCCGAGTGATCGATATCGTTCATACAGCGAACCGAACAAACTGGCTCGATTTCTTCGTAATTCGACTCAACCACTCCGTTATTTTTAGACAAGACGATATCGTCCGATGAAACCGACGTCATACGATTGCCGACCATGGTAACCAATTCGTACGGCGATTCACATGACTCGCTTTTTGAATCGCTAAACATCTCTTTATCGTTTAAAATTAATTTCGTTTTTGGTACATTTTCGTACGAGTTTTCGTTTTCATTTTTGCACGCGTTTGATTTCCACTCGACGTCTTCGTGTAACGTACCGTTTATTTTTTCATTTGAAAGTTCCTTGGGGTAATTCGCGTCACAAGGATTTCTGCACGTTTTCAACTCATTAGGTTTCATTTCGCCATGAGCGATTTTGGTGGCTGTCGATGGAAGCGTATTATCGTAATGATTACTATCCGCGTTCGCGGTTAACGCTTGCAAGCTTAATCTATTCTTAACCGGAATACCGGGCCGTAATTCGCCTTGGTAACTCAATCTGTTGCCCGGTACGTTTTCGTATTTTTTATAATTATCGTTGGTTTTCATACTCTCGTTCGAACTACGTGGTAGCTGAGATGATGACATGGAGGATGATAGTCTTTGATAACTAAATTCGAAATTCGAACTGGTTGTACAGCTGCATTCTGATAACGGAGTATAAGGAACATTGATATTTGTAATCGTCGTGTCAGACATCGTACAACCATCGTTTTCCGAATGTGCTGTATCGGTCATTGGCGAAGAGATTTGTGATGTTTCACGGTGATGTACATCTACTTCGACGATCAACTGAAACGATATAAAAATTCGGTTTAAATTTTATCCGCATCTTGTTCAACAATTACGATGATATTTTCGTGAAAAAAATATATTATCGCTTAAGGCACAATTGCGTTTTTTGGCGTAACACAAAATACTATTTTTAAAAAAAATTCAATCATCGAAATAATTCGTTTTTTCGTGATAATTTATGAAATTTTTATCAACTAAATGAAGTACTGGCATGTCGTATTACCTAAAATAGGCATACTTGGTTTAATTTTACGCGGATTTATGCAACATTAATCGCAATTTCGCATAAGAAATGAAAAATTCATCTGTACGACAAATAATAATAGAAGAACATCTGTATTCCTTTCGTTACTTACTCGATCGGCGCATTGACTATCGATATATGCGAGGTCTTCGTCAAACAGGCATTCTTCGAGGCGCGAACGTTTATTCGATACCGCTGTCATATCATCCGAAAGAGTAGCCGAACTACACGAGCTATTATCGCAACTAGTTTTATGCTTTTTAGGAGACGGATCAACGATGATGGTATTTTCAGCGCTTGCTAAAACTGGTACTTTTTTCATATTCGGCTTTATAATAAAAAAAGAGAAAAATTTAGCGAAAAATGTCTACGATTTTATGGTTGAATATTCAAACTTCACCTGTAATTGCTCTGAGCTCGACGTGTTACTAAAAAGCTGAGAAGACTCTTCCGAGAATATTTTCATTTCGGATTCATCCAAATCAAAATTCACCTGAAGGTCGCTCAATCCTGAACAAAGAAACAAAACATCAATACTCCATAAGACCAAAACCATCTCAATGTAAACCAACCTTTATCATCGTCACGTAAAGTCGAATGCATCGGCGTAGTTTCGGATAAATGATCAAAATACGAGTCATGTGACACCGACCGACTATGACCAGATGTTCCGCAGTGCTTTGGAGAAGGCGGTGATAAAAAGTCCATGCATACGGAATTACGTACTGATCCATTACCTAACCCGGACGTCAGCGATTCCGCGCTTTTCACCGTTCTAAGGCGAGTTTTCACATCGGGTTCTTTTTTTTTCAACGAATCCTGCGCGAAATTAATCATTGGTAATTAAAAATTCGGGTAAATTTTCATTTTGATAATTTTCCTCATTTACCGTCAGTTTGTAGGTGATTTCGTTCGGAATAGATGTTTTTCTTTTACCGGAATTGGTAGAAGAACTTTTTCGCAGACTGGTACCGCCACTTCCTCGTGAAAAAAACGATTTCCATCCTAACGGTGATCTTTTCAATGGCATTCGTTTACGAGTAGGTAGTTCGATAACAGTGTGATAAATTTTAGGCAAACATGATGGTCCTCCTCCTGCAAGAAATATAGAAATGATTCGTTTTTTTTTCAATTAAGATTTCACATCTGAATCACGATACTAACCAACTTCTATGTAATTTTCGTACGAATGCTCCAATCCTAACCTTTTACTTTGAGCTTCTTCCAATGATAATAATTTAGTAGGCGTTCCCAGCGACAGTGATTTGGGACGAATACGTTTCGCAGTTCCTGTACCAAGCGGAATATGATTAAATTTGTGAAATTCGTGAAAAAAAAAGCAGTGTTGGGATATCTTAGGCTGTTTAAAGGCCTAGAATGGCATCGTGGGAAAAAGGGACAAAATGGGATACTTCAACAAGCCTTCAAAAATGCGAAAAACCAAGGAAATTTGAATATTTTTCTTAAAGAAATTCGTTTTTATCGTAATTTTCCTTATTCTGCGTCAATTAATTAATCAGCAGTAGCCAAATATTGCGTTCAATTCATCGTTTTAAAAAACTCGTTATCAGCTAAAACATGAAAGACACGCGGCAAAAGTGAGAAATTCTTCGCACGGATACGGCATAAATAAATAAATAAATAAATAAATGTAAATTGGATAAAAAGAAGACTCAGAACCGTTATCATTTTAATCCGTGCATATTCAAAAACAGAAGATTTCAGTAAGTTGAACATATGCGCGCGCAGTAAAAAGGGAAGAGGGATTGATAGTTTGGCGCCGGTCGGTCGCTTAACATCATGTATTCACCAGCTCAATCCTCAACAAACAAATTCTGCGTGCGACGAAAAGAGGTTAGAGAGTTTGCGCATGGCGAAAAAAAGTGAGGGAGAGCAGTATGACGTCAGAGTTACGCATAACGCGTTACACTTTTCTCAATTTGGGTGCCAGCAAAGAAGTTCTCACTTCAAAAAAAAGAAAAATATACAAGCAAAAGATAAAATGGGAAGAAAAAGATAAATTTAAAATTGAAAAAAAGGAAAAAAGGGACATTTCATAGTTCTGGATGGGAAATTGCGTTCATTGGATATTCCAACACTGAAAAAAAGTGTTCTCTAGTACACCTACCATGATACGAAATATGATCATTGCAGAATACCAAGTCAACATTTGATATCAAAAATTCAGTAACCACTGCTTGAACCCCGACACCTTGAAGAGCAGCAACTCCTCCGAATTCCAGTTCCTTACATCGTAATAAATTCGGTGCCCAAACAATCGCGATATTTCTAGCGGTCATTCCCGTCCTAGTACCATGCTCGGCTACTTTGGACAAATGTCTCATTAAAAATTCCAAAGTTCTGGAACAAATCGAATACTTAAAATTTACCGGAATATCGCAACTTAAATATTGAAAATTGACCATTTGTACCTAAAATGAGGCGGAGGTAATTTCTGTACGACTTCTCGCATCGAAGCAACTCTTTCAGCGGGATCGGCATTTTGCACAGCGTTGACGAAATTTTTATACAGCTGATACGTGCACAAAGGATTAGGTAATTCTCTGAAATACATTTTCAACAAGGAAGCTACACTGTGGATATCTTGTAAAATGGAATCGTCGCTGTATAAAGTTGGTATTCGATCTTCGTCAAATGTAGTCCTACACAAAGATACATCGTGTATGAAATTTCGCCAAGTTCTGAATCACACCTCATGTATAATTTTACCATTACCTTAATTTTTGAATATTCGAAGTTGCTCCGGAAAGTCTATAAATTCCATCGACGATACCATGCTGTTCTATAAATTCCGAACAACATTTCAACACCATTGGCACTATAAAGGAACGAAATACATGGTATTTTAATCGTTATTCGTTATACTTTGATAAAATTCAACGATATTTACCATCCCTTCCGCTATTCAACAAATGTTCACCCAAGTCGCATCCAAAAACGCGTTCTTTCAAGATACCAGATTGTTTCAAATGCCGTTTCGAAGGTCTGGATAGAATAAAAGCCCTGAAAAATGCTATCAGCTTGCCGTGTTTTCTGTGAAACCAAAAAAATTAGCATAATTATACATCACGTTGATGTGCATCCGATTTGAACTCCGGTCAAGTGGGTTTAATTACCTGAGCACTGGTTTCGAAGGTTCGATAATTGTTGAAGGTTGATTAAGTTGTAAATTACGAGGAACTTTATCGGTAATTACTGCGACGCAATGAGAAGGAAAAAATCCTACCATAAAGCCGCGTTTTCCTCTCCACCAAATACTGTCCTCCGGAGGTGGCATGTCAATCACAGATATCATATCTCCGACCTGAAGACGCAGAAATTCAAGAATATATTTTTACGTAACATGACTACTTTAGATTAAAATTGGTTTGAAAATTTAAAAAAAAATTAATTTGTTCGTGGGTGTTTAAAGTACTACATATTTTTCAATTTACATATAAAACGAACATATTTCGAAAATGTAAAAAAATCACTGAACGAAAATTGCACTAATTTGCTTTTGTTTCATTTAAAGGTATCATTCTTCTATTTCGATTGAAAAATGAACCAAATCAAAACAATTCTGCAAGATTCCTCAAATCCTAATCTCCGAATCATCTTTTTACTCCGTTCACATATTCAAAAACAGCGTTCCAAAGAATAATGAAAATCCAAATAATTCACTCCCCGATCTTCCACACAAATTATCGAGAAAATAAAAATATAAACAAAAAAAATTACTTAAGATGAATCTACATAAATTTCTCCGATAACATTATCGATTTCATCGCAATGCAATCTACACGCATGAGTTCAACACTTGATGATATCGTAATTTCCAATAAGTAAAAATACTTTAAGCAGGCAAAAACACGATCGCATTACAAGCCAGATAAACTATTCCGCGAATGGAATAAATTCCTCGAAATATCTTCTCACGAACAAAAAAAGATCATAATGAATCTAAATGACCATCTAATTATCGCTTAATTCTGTCGTACTCACATCGAATGATATTTCATCAGCGGCAACAGCTTGGTATTTTTTAACAGCATAAGCAGCTGCCACAGCTGGTGTATTTATCGGGCAATTGTCGCCATCGGTGACGAGTATCCGTCGACCTCTATTATCTAATTGCAACCAACTAAGAACCGGACCGCAATTAATCAAGCTACCGGCGATTTCTGAAAATCGTTCGCAATATTTGCTCAGGTGATTTTTTATGTACGTCTGTTAAAAAAACGAGAAAAAAAATTAACGTAATGCTTATAAAAATGATAATTATCGTAATTCACATACTTGAGGATCATCTTTCTCTGGTAAATTTTCCAACGGCGGTAATTCCGGCAACAAACTGAATTTCCTATCGTAAATGCACTGATGTAGTTGTTGATCGAGCATGCGAAAATTTTCATATGTTCGTCGCAGCAGCCAACTTTGCCCTTGTGAAGTTACTTTCACCGTCAGCCATTTGTTTTCCGAATTTTCATTATATTCTAGACTAGATAACGATTTTAAGTCTTCTTCCTCGTATAACAAGATCTAAACAAAAAAAACGCGTTCAAGACGAACGTTAGTAAAAGTGCAGTTACAATTTCTCCTTTTTTTAACGCGCGTATAAATTATACATATCGCTGTCAAAACTGGTAACGATAAATTTTTCGAATATAAATATCCGTCGTCGTACTTTCAAATTATACCTAACATTACTTAAAAATATGCCTGACCTCACATAATGCGTATTTTTACATTGTATCCAAAATAAGGAAAAAATTACCGTCGCTCTACGTATGTATCTAATCTTCGGTCGTGATAAATCAAAATACTCGTAATTTCCACAAACGAAGAAGAAAACAATCGTAATTTCTACGCGATGACATTTCGCAACGTTTAATTAATTTTCACACAGCATTGATACAGTTTTTAATCATTTGCACCGAATTATTTGAGCGTGCTCTCGAACATACACAAGCATTCTAACGCTCGACGATAAATAATGCAACACAAACCTAAAATTTTCAACCACCAATGATTTTTACAATACAATTTACAAGGTCTCATTTATGTATATTTTTCATCTTATTAAATAAGAGATTGTCATTTCATTTGTACCACGGACAAGTACACCGGAATGGTTTTTTTTTCGTAATACAATACGGATTTTAACAATTACCACTGGCGATTTTACGTTGCATAATAATCGAGTACGTTACGTCTCATGGCGATTAGCGTAGGTGACGAAGGTTTATCGCATAAATCTTCATTTTTCTCAGACAGCTATATTCAAAATTATTTCGGAATAGAATTTCAAGTTCGAATTTACGAAATCGATACCGAAGTAGGAGTATTTTTAAATTGTAACAAAACAGATGTAAATTAAGTACATAATTCCATTATATTAAATTAATACAAGAAATGTTACTAACTTGTCACCAAAATTATGCAAAAAGTACGGTGGACTAAGATCGTTTGGACGCCCCGTATAATTTTTCAAGTAAAAATACAAATACTTTTTCTCAGGTAACTCAAATCACACAAAAATACTAAAGCATTAATTTTGTTAAGTTTTTGAAATTTAAATTCAAATTTCAAAAGAATCACCAGCGAATTCGTAATTTCGTATCATCATTATCAGCACCATCCGAGCGTACCCGAACATTTCCGAACATTTCCGAAGATAACTGCTTATCTCTTCAATTACTCGTCATGTTAACATTACAAAAAAAAACTCGGTTGAGGTGTTTTTAGAAGGCTAGGGGCGACTTGAGAGAAAAATCTTTGAAACAAAAATTGTTGTGAAACGAACAAAGAATATTTTTTATTGAAAACATTAATAACTCAGTTGAGGCGTTTTCATAAGGCTTGGAGTGACTTGAAAAAATGTATATGAAATAAAAGTAGTTTGATAGTAGGAAATTTAAAAAGGAACATTTTTCGTATTCCCATGTTTTCCTATATCTTCAAATTTCGTCACAATTTCACGATATAACTACGACAGCTATAAAATTCTCATCAATATAAGTTTTTCAATGGTTTGGTGACACTTTGAAGCTCAGTCAAAAACTAGTGTTGGGCAAAATCGATTATTTTCATTACTCGATTAATCGATTGTCCTATTTTTGGATAATCGATTATGCGATTAATCGTTCCTACCCCAGATAATCGATTATTTCGATTATTAAACGTGATCGATTATCCGATTAATCGATTTTTTCGAAATAATTTATGGCTGACTCCACTCAAGATAGAATCAAATGTCAACAAATTGAACGAAATACTGATTCGAGAAGGATCCGAGATTCGACCAATCACTTCAGACTTCAAGTTCAGTCACAGATACAATGTATTGTAATATGATGTATAATTCGATTTCAGAAAAAAAAGTGAGAAATTTTGTTAAAATAATCGATTATTAAAACCAAATAACCGATTATTACGATTAATCGATTCAAAATCGCCCAACACTATCAAAACAACCTAATTACTAAATACATATTTCGACATGAAAAAAAATTTAAAAAACTCCAATTAAATATCGATTTCATTTCTACAAATACGAAAAAACACCAATTTTATTACCTGTAACGAGCCCAATTCTACATGCTCGTAGTGAAAGTGAGCGCATTCTTCCAACTTGGGAAACCGGGACCGTCCAAGAGCACACGACCCCGTCAAATGTTGTATCTTGATACTACCAGATCCATTTTTATGATCAGATTCGCCAGACCCGCTGCTAATTTGAGACTGTAAATTTCATAGAAAACTCGCATTAGCTAATCGTCGTCGTCAATCATGGTTTGGCGATAACTCTGGGACACTACCAATGGTTCGCTATCACTGGTCACCACTGCCACCACAGATTTCTCGTGTTCGCAACACGACAACAAATACGAGCATAAATCAGGCACCGAAGTGAACATGTTCACAAATCGAAGATATCTCTCGAAAAATACATCTTCCGCGAACGACCGAGCATACGCGAAAAACACTACGGTATCATGATCGCGAATACGGAAAATATACGCGATTTATCAAAACAACGAACAGTAGTTTCAACACTCCGAGGCATGATTTCGGAATAAAAAACTACGCCGAGAGTTGAAAATTCACATGTTAAAGTTCCTCTTTAGCTCGATGAATTTGAATTTCCATTTCATACTTATGAGTCATCTCGGTGCCGTAACTACGAAAACAAAGCTTAACCGCGTTCGATCGCACGTTAGAACAAGTTTCATCTAACTTTTTTCCATTCGGCCTAACTCGAATTCGTTTCTCAGTCGTCCCACGATCGATGACGGACTGTAATATCAACAAATGGATCACTCGATTAAATTGAATACACCATGAAGCTAAGTAACGAGGTGATGTAATTTGTTCAATTGCTGTAAGATGTGATTTACGTTTTTTTATCCCTCATTCCGACGCATGCGCCAATTTCAAAAAAATCATAGGTAGTTTTTATTAATAATCAAATTCTATGATTTCAACATGAAACTGCGTGTCATAAAAAGCAAAAAAAAACTGCTCTTTTACACCACCTTCCATCGCGTATACAGTTTGCCTTTTCGACCTTTAATTTTCAACGACATTTACGAAATTACCAATACCTCGAATGAAGCGAACACGCAAAATGGCTAAAAAAAAGTCGTAAATTATTAACAAAGTACCCTTGACTCGACATTCTAAAGATAAATTGCGGCCATTTAAAAGATCCTCCATTTAAGCAATGAATGTCGAGTTAATTCAGCCGAATGCATATACTGTTCTTTTCATTATGGAACTTTCTCTTAGGCTACACGTGTTTAGGATACGCGTGACAATGAATGTTTCCGATGTACCGAATTAGACGAAAAATTAAAATATATCGGTTTAAGAATTAAGTCATGATATTCGTTTAAATTTAGAAAGATTAGATAGGTCAAAGTCAATCAGATCGCCTACGAGGATTATGATCATCGTTACGCCACTCATTATGATTTCGGTGAAAGTCCGATCAAAATGTTCTTTAATTTTACGCATCCCACGTGATAAATTTCAATTAACCGGAGCACAAGCGTCAAGACATGGTCCGAAAATCACATCGTTTGCATTAATACTTTTTTCCTCTTTCTTCGCACATATGGAAAAGAAATCTCGTTTACAAGAATAGTGATTTCTTATCACGTCGAATCAAATGAAAACTCGCAGAATTTTATAAAATATCGTAGTAATTAATAAAACAAAAACATTCCAAATTACAGCAATACGAGGAACATGATAGTTGAAATGAAACGATACACCGTGAAAAAAATTTACACGTTTTTGCGCAACAAATAATCATTTATTTCAGCCTTATTCGAGTGTTTTAGCTGTCATGTCGCACTTAAACAAGATTGAACGTGAATTTTTCAACATCAGGTAACCCAAAGGTAATGAAAGTTTACGCGAAGAGCAATTTTCTTTCGAGTTGAGATATATAGCTTTTTTCATTACTCGTAGATAGGATTGTAATGCGGATTAAATTTGTGGACGGAAGTGCAAAAAGTAATGATGAGTTTTGATTATGTAGCTTTAGCTTTCTCGTTGTTTTTATACAATCATAAGTTATAATTTTTGGTTTTGCTTCTGAAAACTTTACAATGAAAATTGTAATTTCTTTTCACAACGGTAAAAAACCATGGATAATTAAACATAACAAGAACGAAAAGTTAGTTTTCTTTACACGAATAATTCGCAAACACAACGTAAATAATCAATTTTATTTTTTATCGAATTTCCGGAAATTATTACAAATAAAACATCGAACGACGATGATACTGATACGTAATGCAACTAATTAATGTAAAATCTGTTCGATAAGTCATACGAAATAACAAATCGGTACAGCGAATGAGGAATATTCGGTGACTCAGAGAAGTTCCAAGAAAACGCCAATATTTTTCCATCAAATTTATGATACGAGTACTATATCCATAAAAGGGGAATATTAAATCCGCATTTTCTTCCGGCCATTTTTCGAAATCGCAGCTGATTTTATTCGAAAGCAACTCGATGCAAGCTAGTGCTGATAAAACGATACGATATATATCGATATTTACTAATATATCGATATATCGATACATCGGTACTTGTAATTTGGCAAATCTGTTCGGAATTGATGATTTATATGCATGTGAAGTGTTATTCATTAAATGAAGCTTCCAACGAAAATGACATCGATATAATATCCATATTTGATTTTAAAAATATCGATATATCGATATCCAATTTTCGCCGATATTTACCAGTACTAACGCAAACTCTAATTCAACGAATTGATAAAGGAAGAGATACAAGATAAGAAATCATGGTCATTGGAAAAAAGCATTTGATAAGTATGTAATTTCGTAATTGTTAAATTTAACAAAATTCAATATACGAAAAAATATTTCCCAATTACAGCATATGATTCGTCATTGAAGTAGCTAACTAGCAGCAATAGTGTAAAAAATGACTCATATGAAGCAAAAAGCAGATAGTAGGTGATTAAGTACATCAAAGTACATCTTTTCTTGCATTAATTCACTTTGTAGTTTGTAGTTAATACACCCACGAACGTGAAAAAAATTACAAATGTTGATAAAAATTTGTATGCACTGTTACATCAACATCTCATAATCCGAAAAAAATGAGGTTTTGTAAAAAAAAAGAAATTAGCTGACTAGCTCACTTTAAACATTTTAACGCTCACCGGTTTTAGAATTTTCGGTTATTTTTCAAATTGAAATTCTCGAAAGTTTACCCTATAATAATAAATAAATAAAAGTAGAATGTTCCACAAAAACAAATTTATTTTTGCATAAATATACGGTCGTTTAATGAATTCATCGATTTTTGATTATTAATTTTCAATTTCGTTCGTCGCTGTGAGGAAAAAATGAACGTATCTTATTAATGCATAAGAAAAGGACGCCTCGAGTTACTGTTAGTACCCGTTATATTAATATACATATTATAAATACAGAAGTTCCATTATTTTCACCTCTGGCTAATCAGAATGATCCCTACACGATGTTGCGCTAGAATATGTCACGTATCAAAACATAATAATCATGAAAAATTTACCGAAAAATTCGACTTACGTTCAACTCGTTCAACACATGCAACTAATTATGAATAAAACGTAAAAATATCTCACATTGAATTACATTCGAGCGGATCTTGTTATAAAGCCAAAATATAATTTTCATTTTATCAAATAACTCGAAAATTCTCGAATTAAAAACCACTTCAATTACGCAATACTCAAATAACCGCACAATCAATCATGGCCGAGGCGGCTGCATTTATAGAAAATTTTTCATTCGCCTCGGTAAATCAACGACACAAAAACAAGTTCGAATGACGCGTATACAGTTTTGCGAAGGAGGACGAATTTATTTTTAAACAATTCCAACAACAATCCGATACAAACTAGACACGTACGTGATAAAAATATGTACACAGTGATTATCTCGGTTTAAAAAAAAATTCAATTCGTAATTACGAATCTCTCGAACCACCTGTAAAACAATAAAACACCCCTTCGAATCTACCGCGATATCAAAACACCGTTAAATATTAAAAAATTACCAACAACAACGCGATATCAACACGTTTCGTTGATTTCGTACGATGACGTTAATTAAAAAACGAGTTGGCGATTTACGACAACGATTTGGAGTAATTACGAACAAGCTTCCATATCGAGTACGAAAATTGATCGATTTGCAAATACCGAATAGCCGCGGCCGCAAATACGTGAAAATCTCACCGCACCGGACAAGCGAAGCACGCGACATCAATATAAATTCTGCAGAAAAAAGCATCGTATTGTCCCATTAACCTACACAACTCTCATCCTACATACAGCTTACGTAACACTCGCGTACATCGAATAAATTACCATCGAAAAAAGGCACCAAGGCGAATCCAAAACTCGAAACGCCGAAATATACTTCCGCGTCGAAGCCAACGCGACATCATGCAACCGCCGCGATCTTCACCAAATTCTAAACGCGCCAGGTACAAATGCACCGGCAAGAACAATACATTGATTTTTCCTCGTTACACCAAAACCCCCTCACGAAGCTCTAGCGAGAAAATGGCACGTTAGCTGGAAATATTCTCTCGTTAGCGTTCGCAGCGCAGTCGCTATAAATGCTGGCACAATCGTCGATACCTTGCCGAATACCAAAGGAACTAGCAAATTATTCCAAATATGGTCGTCGTGTGGCTTCGTTTCATGAATAATTACACCGTTCTGATTCATTCGCACATACTTACGTACTCGGTTACCAACACTTCTTCAACGTATGCATTACAAATGTGACGAAAAATCTGCTATAATGAGGGATGAAAAGATCGTTCAGTCGCAGCATATTCAGGCCGCAATCGATAATTATCACATTGACGTTAAAAATACTACACTGCGAATTGTTTTCAATTGAACGAGATACACAGTACACAGATGAACTAATTCATCGGCAAGATATTGGCTTCATTTCAAAAACTAATAAAATTCTATTCAAATTGTAAACCGAACACTGCGAAGGAACATTTGTAAAGGGTCATTTGTCGTTTTCACAGTAGTCAAGTGGTCATACCTATCATACAAATACGTATCAACGATACGTGGAAATACGCCAAATCATTCATCAACTTTCGTGTTTACAAAACAAAATATAAAATCAAGACAAACATCTTCTAATAAAAGCCGCCTCATATTTCATAAAAAGGTTACGAAAAATAGAAGTGATAAAATTCTTCAATCTATATTTACGTAATACTCGGACATGTGCGATTTTATCATCAAAGACGAGAAATATGATTGCAAATCGATCGAATCAGCGATTATTTGAAAAAACATCCATCAAGTTCGCTCAATCATTTTCGATAAAACAATACAGAATTACAGCGTAATCAGTAGTTCTACGAAGATGATGAAATTGAAACAGTGACAAAGTTTGGTTTCACTGGAATTTCCGAAAAAAATACTGCGAATTGTAATCACTCGTTTCAGATGAACATTTAAAAATAGATCTTTTTTTCGGAATTCTCGACTTCGTATGTAGCTCATAGATATTAGCTACTTAGCTAGAGCTATGTACAGTACATCGTACAATACATTTTGAAAATGTAAAAATTATATCACTATAAAAGGAACCATTGAATCCATAAATAACACAGCTATAGTTATGCAGCATGCACTATGTATGTACAGTAGTTATCTTAGAAATATTAATTTAAACGCGAACCATATCGCATGGCAGGAAATGACATGTCTAGTAGAATTTTTCTACAAAATAACACGATAATCATAACTATTAAAAACCCGTTTAGTTTCAACACACGAGAAAAAAAAGAAATGGATTAAAAATAACTTTCTTTTTAGATTTATGGTCTTCGTCAATGTAAATTAAAAACAGAAGTACGAGCTCACCACGATCATCAAAAATTGACACTCGAATGCGAAGATTTTAATTTTTACTTCCTCGAACAATAATGGAACTGCATTTTGTGGTGTGATCGTTCATGAATACACAAGTGGATAAATCAACTTAGTTGTTGATGAATTCAAAATCAAAATGACTGAAATTTTTGCACGTTTTAGAATTCTATGACCATTTATAATGACGATTAGGTATAGCACACCTTATTCGATCTATCAAACGATTGATTTATACGTAATATCGTGTTTGATCAACCGGATGCTTGTACAATTTTAATGGTTCGAAATCTTCAAAAAAATAAATATAAACCCCAATTCGTGAGATAACACTACATTTTATTAACCGGTAAAATAAAAGGTGAGTAGATCGATGTTTCGTACAACAGCAATTGATAACAATATTTTCGTTATCAAAAATCAAAATGGCTTTCTTTACATACATAAAAATATTTACCTACATACCTCAGCGTTCAGCTACTTTTAGCTTTTGGTAGCGCTGATTTTAGATTGCAGCACTGCACTTCCTACCAATCTCTAACAATGTTGTAAGACAGTGTTGCGCAATTTCAAAAAAAAATTACCGTTAACGTTATCAATCATTTATCTTCACCAGAAGCTTTAAACTACTCCACAGTAAAGTAGTCAACGATATCGAGTTTAATCGAAGAAATATTTGATGCTAATCGTAATTTGGTTTAAGTTTCCGGTTATGTATATAATTAAATTCCAGCATGATTCTCATTCTCAATATTCTGTACGTCTGTAGTTCTGTATAGGTAATTCTGGCTCCGATTTGGTTCCGAAGAAATGAAAACAATATGATTTTACATTTTAGAATCGTGTATTCATTTTTACATTTTATCATAAGGCTTGTTCGAGCGACCTTTTCAACTCCTCAGTTTTAAAAGCTTCTAGATTTTGTCGATTCCTAAAAAAAATAAATTATTTAGTAGCGCCCAAAACGGATTTTAAGAGAAACAAAAATGTAAACCGATAACGATGTGATAGCGTATACGTAGTTCAATAATGATTTTATGAATTTCAGCAAATTTCAGACAGAAAGTTTAGAATAATTTTAAAAACCTTATAAACTGAGTCTGACCAGGTCGGACCAATTTCCTCCCAGGAATTATTTACAGACTTTGGCGGTTGTGCTATAAATTTTTTCATTATTAATTCAACTATCTTCCGAATCACTTTCAAAAATAGTACTAAAAATACTCCTAGCAGTAGTTGCAACCAAAAATGGCAAGGAGGATAATGAAACAATCATTTCAATATTCATTTTAAGGAAAATACACGAAAATGTTGAAAAAATTAAAAGATTTTCCTTGGAACAGAAGAAAAATAACCTCTTATCACCCTTATCAGCAAGGATTCGTCAATAAAAAATCTTCCTCAAAGTTATCCTAACTCCTGCGTCTTTTTCTTGCATTAGCTTAGGACTCCTAAATATAAAATTGGGAACTTCCCAAGAAGCACCCGGCGCCCGAACAGGATTAAGGAGTTCAAAAGAGTTGCCCGAACACTTTTTTACTCCTAATGTGGTGTTTTTAGGAGCAAAGAAGGGTCGTCCGAACAGGACTACTATTTTCAAAACAAAATATCAATCAATCTTTAACATAATTCAACACACCAAATTATAATAAAATTGATCGTGAACAAAGTTTTTCCTCACATTTGACTACTTTTCATCACACGACTTGTTACAATCAAAACATGAAAACGAAACCGAAATAAATTTATACGCCAGTTCTAGTTTCTTCAACGATTCGGATTCAGCACCAGCGGTCTTCTATTTCCTTGAATCCTTGATTTCGTTATTTTACCGCTTTTATCATTCGACTTTTTGTGAGTGAAAATTTCTTAGTGATTCTATAAATACTCCTGGGTATATTGGTATCGTAAATAAAATACCCTTCTAGACGAGTACTTCGATGCAAAAGGTAACAGTACAGAAATAAATAACACAAAAATACTCGATTTATTTTCCAAGCTAAATTTTCTCAATAACAAACTCGCCGATTCGCAAGTAAAGTAATGAAATCAAAACTACTCCATTTTAGGCATCAACTAAATAAATTCCGTATCTCGGACGGAAGTCATCGACCTATCAAAATTTTCTATATCGAAATAGAAACAAGTTCCAAAAACGGACATTACCACAACCCCCGCAAACTTGACAAAAGTTCACCGTACTTTGTAGCTATATGAACTTCGATGTAAACTCGTCACAAAAAAATGACAAATTCAAATCAATCCAAACGCAAACATCATTACGTAAATTATCTTTTGTTTCGTATTTGACCGTATAAACGCTCAAGATCGAAGGCACTCCTATGTAATCAACATAAAACACAAGCCTAAAGTATTCCACGCTTATCGCACGTATACGAAAATAACGCGGTAAATTCGATCCGCGAAATGTACATTGGAAGTAATTTATTTTCGTCTAAAAAAGGTCGTCGCGTGTTTTATCTAGCCTCATACAGGGCGATCCTCAAGTAAAGCAACTTTTTTCTAATCCGCATCTACAAAACGAGATAACAATTAGCAAGAAAGTCGAGTCCGAAATCCGGTTACGTAAACGTGTTACTTTCACGATCGCGCCTCTTTTTATTTAAATCTCGTACCAGTCAAACAAACGATAAGAACTCTCTTCGGTAAAAATTAATTACCGATTAATCGTATCAGATTAGAGAATACGTATTGGCAATAAACCGCTCTTCTTTCATCCGCGTATACTTGAAACAATCGCAATTACAGCTACCAGCATGTATGATGGAAATGCTCTCATGAGAAAAAACACAAAGAAAATCCGCTTTGTAACATTTTGCCGAGTTGCTCGTTATAATTTCGCCATTTTGCAAAAGCTTCCGTCAAAATGATCAAAGCTAAGGTTAACTCGAAGGGGAAAAGGCCCTTTCTTTAACGTCCACAAATACATGCAACTACAAGGTATATTATTTTGAAACCGATGTAAATAGACTTGTCGACCAGCCAACATTTACCGGAACTTAATTTAACCTATTCAACACGCAAATAACACCGGCCCATTGATATTAATCAGATAGCAGCCTGACACCCTTGGGAAATCTCTAATTTCTTACGTACCGCCGCAAATGATTTTAATTGACTAAAACCTAAAACCGGGAGTAATAACCTTGCGAAAAAGACCTATGCCAATCCCCGCCCCCAAGTTCTACATACATTTCGCGTACAAACGACGCGAAAAATTAAACCCAATAAAATTTAACGATCGCGAATACACGTCGTCCAGACTAATTGTAATTACCCCGAAAAAATAAATCTCCGGGTTCGAAAAAAACCTAAATTTACATTACTCTTCGCGTCAACACGTGTCCAAAGTATTGTAAATTTTACGTGCTTCTCGTAGTATATTCTTATCAATAACGTGTAAAATCATAGGCTATTTCCCATAATCGCGAAATTTTCGATAACGCGTTTCCCCGTTTGCGAGTAATTATCGCGTCAGATGAATTCCTCGGATGAGCCATTAATGAATTCGTGGTCGTAACGTAAATTCGTCCGGTAAAATGGGAACGAACTTTTGGAAAATTTCTCAAGCGAAACATTCTTCCTCGTAATAGTTCTCCCTGGTGGTTCGACCAGTACTAACGTACACATTTCAGTTGGATTTGATGTACGACATCGGGGAGAATTTTTTTCTCGCTTTTAAATAATTCCGCATTTGCGAGGATTCAAATATTGCGAAAGCAAGTTTCCGTTGGGTTCTTAGGAAATAAAAAATATCTTCGTGAATAAACCGCACTTTCAGATATTGAGAAAATATAGTCAAAGTGGAATATAAAATACAAATCGAAGGATTACGAAATTCACCAAACACGTGCTCCGTGCAAGGTTTCTAACTAAGAATTGAATTTTCAACAAAATCAATTCAATACTACCAAGTACTCGACTGAGAATAGAACAATCGACGGATTTAACTACAAACAAAAATGTTTATCAAACGATTACGCTGTTACGAGCAGACAATAAAAAAGTCGTTTGTAATAAAAAGAAAAATCGCACAGGTAAACCGCTCTTCTACCTGCAATAATTCTGGCTCCAGTACAAGTCTCAATTTAATTAATTAAATATAAAATCTTTTCGAAAAAACGCTCTGCGAGGATACACCGGATACGAGCAGGTTATTCAATTTTCATTTCACTGCATTAAATTTTTGTACTTCGCGTCATCGACCGATACAAATTAAATTATACTCGAACAATCACAACAAAAAAAAATGAAACGTAATACATCCATCAATGACAACTGTGTCGTGCTCGGTGAATTCTTGCTGTTACGTAATTTATATCATTTCACGTTTTAACTTCTAATACAAAATCAGATATACGAGTATACGGTCTTCTATGAAAAATCGCCTTGAATCGTCATGTGCATTGGAAAATTCAACGAATGAAATCGAAAATAATCAGGAATAAAAATTATTTGTGAAGCTTTCAGCGACACTTCATAAAATTTTTTCATCGGATTAGACAACTAATTATTTGATGTGATTTAAAAACCAGCGAATTGATTATAGTTTCTAGAAAAAAAAAAGCTCAAAAAAGTTCACCTAAGCCTTTGTTCATTATACATTTTGAATTACAAACCTATCGCAAAATCGCTTATTACTTTCAATCCAAATAAACTTGTTGCTTTTGTTCACTGCGACCATACTCCATGTCACGCAGATCGAATTTCGTTATTCGTATTTGCCCGCAGAACCTAATTCGCTAACGGCGAATATCAAATTCGATTTATCACGTCGCATTTCAAGCCTAATTAGATGAAAATTCGCTTTCGAAAACGGAAAATCCCGCATGAAATTTCACGTCGCCATTTTAATTACATTAGTTCGGTCATCGCATATCGAACGATATCGCACGTGCTCTCGCAGCCTAAGAGCACTTCGTTAGATTTTCAAGCTTTTCATCTTTTCGCGCGATACATTTCATAGACATAGCGACCAATATCGATAAACCATTTATATTTCGTCGTGTATGTATTTTTACGAGCAATAAACATTATCCCTCGAAATGGACGCTGCGGGCGTGACCTATATCTCTAAAAATACCATTTTAGAAAACATCCTTTGATTTAGTTTATTTAACGCTTTTTTTTTTCTTTTGCTAGTCGTAAGTACGTCGATATACGGTAATATGCATACACGACAGATTTCTCCTTCGAAGATATAAAAATCGTGAAATCTAGTAAAACATTCCCAAGTAATGAAATTGCGCGTCGATATTGCGGGCTCGAAAACTCATATATACAGAGTACGACGCTTAACCTAGATTAAATAATAAGTGCATTTTGATGCATTTACCAATCAAAAGCGCCGCGATGCTGAAACAGGGCGTCGACCGGGATTCGTTTCATCTACTTGTAAAATTTAACCAAATGAATGTAGGGCGTTTTGCAAAATAAAAGTCCTACCAAAGGTATACCTCATTCAGTGTAATTTATCGCTACTGCAGTGTTGCCTAAATCGAAAGGAGGGGGAAATTGCGCTCATTTAAAAAAAAAAGTACCACCATTTATAGAATACTTTATATCATAAAAGCGTATAAAAGCTCGCAAGTGAAAAAAAAATGAAAGAAATCAAACACGTGACGTAATACTTTGAATTAAAAAAAATTCTATAATAAGCAAAATTATACTCGTAAAACTAATAATTTACAGTTTTTTTTTCATAATCCAGTTTTTTCATTTTATACGAGGTATTTTTTTGATAACGAGATAAAAATAACGATATCAAAGTCAAGTCATTTTATATTATTATGAAAACAACTTCGCTAAAAATATAGACTTTTAATACCTAAAAATTATCAACCATATTTTTGCAACTTAATCTGTTAATTGTTTTCTTGTTTACTTTTTTTAATTAATGCGTAAATAAAAAGAAAAAAAAACGTCTTATTAATATCGCATTATTTCTTCCAACCCAAAAAAAAACTTGTCAAGGGTATATTGGAATAAATTTTTCAATTTGTTCATACCCTAAAACACCATACCAAAAATACAACGTAAAATTAATTTAAAAAATCAAATAATTACGACCTCGTGGCGCGAGTTATCTAGAGCACCTCGCAAATCCCGTATATTTTCAATCCCCCAACCAAAATATCACGTACAAAGTACAAACCTCACGTTAATAAGAAACATTCTAAGCCCGATTATTTGGAAACCCTAAGCCATGTTTGATCGCTCGACCATAAAAGAATGTGTAAAATTTCAAATTAAAAAGTTGATGTTTGCTAATATTTGTCACGGAGTCGTTGCCTTCGGCTAGTCGATGAATAGGTCGACAACGTGATAATGGCATGCGTACCAGCTCTAACGAGGATAACAATACGCTCAAAATACTTTTTCACAAATAAATTCTTTATTTGTTGCATGGAAAGAAATTACAATAAGTCGTACAAGAAATACGATGGCGCCTAAACTCCAACACGACGATTACATAATTCCTATACAATTTTAAAATTACGTTTCATTACTGATTAAAAGTATTTATATTGAAACGTTGTGGTGAAAAAAGGAAGCGGGAAAAAAAAATGAAATCCGTTGAAACATGCTAACCAGCTTAACATTGAATTATTCACAATTATTACGCTTATTACGAGCTTCGCCAGAGAATAACACATCGTTAAAATTCAATTCAACGACTGGAAATATGTTAACACTTTCAACTCTCGTTAAATTTACAAAAAATACTAATTTTCGACGCGAACAAGAAAACTAAAAAGTTGTCTCGTTATGATCGTGTTTTTTTTAAAGGGGAAAAAACACATACCGGACATTGATTGTGATAATGTGATACAGTTTAAACCAACAATGAGAAATATTCGAGATGACAGAAAAAAAATCAACAATATCATTCCACACAGCCCATGTTTAATTTGATACGCTAATGCCTAATCACAGAAATGTACAAGGGGAAGGGGGAGAAGGAAAAATTTCCGTATATCATAGTTCCAGCTAATGCAAAGATCTAAATTACCTTACTCGTACATGATGGAAATTCCTTTCAATTTTATTTTTCTATTTTTTCTTCAAATAAATTGATTGTATATATTTTTACTTCTCCAAAAAAATTATTCACGTATTTTATCATTTCATAATCTAATAAAACAGTATAGATTTTGTATGTGATGTCATTAGCCTATAAAGTTGAAAATCACTCGACCAAAGAGTGACCTTGAACGAGTAAATATTACATATCTCCACACTTCTAGTTTTTTTTCCGAATAATGATGCTTTCTTTTCAATAATGTTTCCGTAAAATACCCGAAAATTTGTATAATACGTCACACTTTCTCTGCTTTACTGTATTTTATACGCTTTCGTCATTCGATAAGTACATCGAAGGCAAAATTCGAGAGATTTTTACAAAAGTACTCTCGTCGATGACTAATTCCACCGATCAACTCTCTTTTTTGTCCACATTTCGTTCAGAAATGTCCCATTTAACTCGTCGAATCTATCGATTTTAAGAACTGCCTCATCAAAAATCCACGAAATACCAGAAAAATGTAATTATCTAACTGAAAATTTTGTGATAACGTAACTCAATTGCATAGAATTTTCCAAGAATTACGCCGTAATTTTGAATACTTGAATAACATGGTATCGACATCGTACTCGTAATATCTTAGAGCAATTATTTCTAGCCAAAATCACAAATGACGATTTCACAAAATCTGCGATAGAGATATCAAAATAAATGAAGAGATTTATTACGGTTTCAACGACTCGGTCAATGACCTTATTGGAGTAATTTCCACCAAATCATGGTTGTAACGGATCACGAAAAAAGAGAAATTCGGATATGCCGAAGCAGTTATTTTTGAATGATCCGTGATCCAAAAAATATGATCCGCGAATCACGGATCGTGATACTTTGTGATCCGATTCACGGATCACGGATAATGTCATAAAACATGATCCGAATTTCGGATCACGGATCACAAAATTTCACGATCCGTGATTCGCGGATCATATTTTTTGGATGACGGATCATTCAAACATAACTGCTTCGGCATCGTCACCGAATTGTAATTCTTCTATCTACTCTTCTTCATGCAACTGGCGTTAATATTCCATTTTTTTATCCCATAGAAGTTTGCAAAATGGAAAATAGGAAAATAACAAATTTACCATTAATTACAAAACGTGGTTTTCGCTTCAGTATATTCTTTTTCTTTAACTGTTTTTCACTTTTCTTGAAATTTCGAAATTAAAAACGTCATTTTCTGGCGTTCTGCGTGATCTGTTTACTTAAATCGTTTCGAATATCCGAATTATGGATCACGGATCATGAAAATTTCACAATCCGGATCACGGATCTTCATATCAACACGTGATCCGATTTGTACCAAAGGTGGATAATATTTGTAGTATCGGTGTACGATTTTTTATCAAGGAAGGGTATTTCGAATTTTTTAAAATTTTTGTCCATTTATCAACAATATTTGAATTTCAAAAATTAAATAAGAAGAAAAAACTGGTTGAGTACGATTTTTCACATACGAGTGTAAAACCTTGAAAAAAGTCACCTTAAAAACAAAACCACCCTTTAAAACGCCAATTCAAATTCTCCACATTTCAAAATCAAACAACTATGCGATTTTCACTACTCTCGCCAATGCATCGTTCAAACGTTGCAATGGAATTGGTAACAATGGGGCATGGGACAGGCGAGGTAACCATGTTAGCGAACCACGTACATTTACAAAAACAACTACGGTATGATGATACACTCGATACAGTTTCTATTATCTTTCACCAGATAAGTCAAGTGACTGGAAAAAATAACGCCGCCGTAGAACAATACGACGGTACCGACCTACTTACCTTATCACTCTGGCTGTCATCGTACTGCGGAACAATATCCGTTAATCCTCTGCAGCGTCTGATACTTCCTGCCAGTGACGATGTCATAACATCGATTTGCTCGTAAAAACGGTCCCAAAATATACGCAAATTTTTCTACGAACGTCCATCATTCCCGTCTATGCTCCAAATCTGGCCTCCAGACATCTGGTCGGCATTTTCTGCGCATAAAATGTTCAAGCGTTCGTTATGAGATATAAAACGTAAAATATTTTCTTAATCAACTACAACGTAAAATCGTGAACGTTTGCACGATTTTTTTCTAGTATTTACGCGGAAGTACTTCGTTAATATTGTTTAATTGAGATAACAATATCATTTAGTGAGAGGCTTTTCGGCGTAGAATTTTATACAGTTGGCTAATAAAACTGGACTACTCGAGATTCGAAAATTTCACTTCTCCGTATCGTTGAAAATAATTCCAATAATGGTAGAATGTCTAATACTCGTATTTCACAATCGTAAATAATTCTAAAATATTCAAAATTTGTTTTCTTTTCGAAGGGGAAAACAAAGACGAATATAAAATTTGTTGAAAAATAATCGATTTTTTCCCTAATACCAAATGCGCATATTTAACGGTGATGAAAAATATCACGCAAAAAATTGACGCGATAATTAATTTTTTATATCGTATTGGCCACTTAGTTAATTAATTCCTGGTCTTTTCTCTCTTCGACCCTTCATTGGACTATTACCAATGCTGATTTTTTTCACTTAGGGTTGCCAAATGGGTTTTCACAAAATTCCCTGGTATTGAAAAATTCTCTCATTTTTCCTTCAAAAATTCCTGGTTTAAAAACGCAATAATCTGTTGTACCCGATTATCTCAATATATTTAAAAACAACTAAAAATCCCTAAACAAATCCCCATACTTTTAAAGTCGCCTGTATACCGCTGAATTAATCATATTAGCCTCAAGATTAAATCTGAACATTTTGTTGGATGAAATTTTGATAATTAATTATAACATTCAAAATTTTTGAAAGTTCGAATTCGAAATTGAAATACAGCGATATAAGATACGAGCGTTTAAAAATAGCAGACATTCAGCGAGCAACGTCAGGGATGCAACATACTTTTTTTTTGTACTTCTTCGTTTTTCTTATCATCGTTATCGTATCGTGTGTTCATGTTGCGTCCAACGTAAACGAGTTTCGTTTTTGAGTTTGTGGTAAAAATTTCATCGAAAATATATCGTCAACTCAACTTCACTCAAATTCGAATAGTTGTGATGATAATGTGTCGTTTCCATCATTTTCTTCGATGAAAGGTATGTCATAAGTACATATGTTATTTGAATTTCACTGCAAATAATGTTATACTTTTCCTTTATCACGTAATTACTATTGTTTCAGAATTTGAAGATTGGAAAGAAAATGGAGAGGTTGAAAGAACATGAAATGAGTTTTATATGTTCGTTTTGCAATCGGGAGTTTAATCGTAAAAGTAATCTGAAACGTCATATCCTTAGAATCCACCACTCAAAATATGATTGTTGATTTTTATTTTTTTATTTTATTATACTACTTCGTTTTTTACGTCTTATTTAAAATTTTTAATCTCTTTTGTAGGTGGACAATATTCAAAAGTGGTGATCATTTTTCAGTTGAACCCTTCTCACCACTGAAATATTGAAAAATAGAAAAATACTGTTTTAAATAATATTCGAAAAAACGACGTGTATAGAAACGCACCACGCGACATTAAAAACAACGAGACTGACGAAAAAACGTGGTGGTGGCACCCCTGACGTTGCTCGCTGAATGTCTGCTATTTTTAAACGCTCGTTTATTATATTTAGTATTTTTCAGCTGATATCATCCAATGTTTGACTTTGTGTTGTTGCAGAAACAAACAGTATTACTACTCACAGATAAAAACTTGAGAAGAGTTGAGGAAATATTTTGAGTAGTAAATTAGGCAAGTTTTGCTTGAAAAATTAAAAAAAAGAATTTTAAGGAATGTTCCCTAAAACGAAATCCCTAAAGAAATCCCTAGACCAATTCCGCTAGATCTAGGTAGAAATCCCTAAAGATGGTAACCCTGTTTTTACTTGAGTCTGCGTCCACCCGAAATTCGTAAACGTTTTTCAACGAGCAGGTAGAGACAGTCGAATTTCAGAACCTTGATGCAGGGATGCAACATACTTTTTTTTTGTACTTCTTCGTTCTCGTTATCACGGTTATCGTATGGTTTGCGTCCAACGAGTTTATTTGTTCGTTTTATATTTATGGTCGTAATTATCGTAAGTTGACTTCACTTAAAAATGAAAAAGTCTGTTGAGGAGTTTATTTGTGCAGTGTGTGGTAGAAAATTTAATCGGAAAGGAAACCTCAAGTGCCACATTTTAAAACTTCACTCTAATTGTGATAATAATGTATCGTTTCTATCATTTCCTTCAATGAAAGGTATGTCATAAGTTTATAATTTGAATTTCACTGCAAATAATTTTCTACTTTTCCTAATTACCATTGTTTTAGAATTTGAGGAGTGGAAAGAAAATGAGGAGGTCAAAACAATGTCTAGATATGTGCAACGTACTTCCTTAATTTTAAGTCAAGCAATTAAAAAAGATTTAATGGGTATTAATACTCCAACAGTAATTACGGACCCATTTGACCATATTAAATTTTAATTTAAATATTTTTTTTAAACATGATGATTGTTGATTTTTTATTTTATTACACTACTTCGTTTTTTACGTCTTATTTAAAATTTTTAATCTCTTTTGTAGGTGGACAATATTCAAAATTGGTGATCATTTTTGACCCTTCTCACCACTCAGATTTTGAAAAATATTGTTTTTAATAATATTCGAAAAAACATATTGACGACCAATACAATACGACGAACGTAAAAAAAACGCGACTGGTACAAAAACGTAGTGTGTGGCAGCCCTGCATCAAGGTTCTGAAACTCGACTGTCTCTACCTGCTCGTACTTTACGACTAGTCGCGTTCGGAATACTTCGGGTATTATCGGAAGTACTCGTACTTCAAATATACGTATAATAATCATATTATACTAGAAGTGTTGACGGTTATTTTCAATAATTACTTGTAAATAAAAAATAAAAGACGAGATACGTATATGATAAAATAAAATAAACTTTATTAATTATTAATAATATAAAGGGAAAAAATGAAATGCATTCGCGTTATTCCAAGCACACGAAAGACTCGAACATGCAAAAAGTCTCGAAGCATTTTATACACATAATCTAAATGAAGCGATCATTTGAAAAGAAAATCTGTCGCATGAGTGGCCATTTCAAGTATACTGCAAACGACTAGTTTAATATTTAATTAGCGAACATAATGAAACAGGCATAAGTTATGTGTGATGTGAATACGCGTATAAAACGGAGAATGTGCTCCTTAATTAAACACTCTTCGCGGATATATAACCGCCGGCGACGTAAAAGTGTCTTGTAAATAATACAACTCACTTAATAGCAATGGAAAGGGAGCGAATAGTGAATTAAAATAAAGTACTCGACTTCGATAACGTTATTTCATCAAATCCTTTTTTTCGTCCATGCTCTTTTGACGAAATGGTCGAATATGCGTAAAAATATTTCAGCAGATCGACAAAAGTGCATCTTCACAACGGAATTACGTTCCCGAAGAATGAACAAATAATTTACGGTAACGAAATGATATAGCAGCATTAACCGTTGGTTTTTTCGAGTAATTCCGTTCAACTTGAAAGGTTATGTAAATAAACAAATGTTGTCAAATAGTATTCCGAATTTGCTACTATGACTCTGCGGTTATTTCGCCAAACGACGAGTGAATTCGGATAAATGATATGACGGATTTACGCGAATAACGAAGAATTTTTTCAAACATACGAATTCCGTTGGTAAATGCGATCGCACTTCCCACCTTTGAAGGTTCTTGTAACCGATTTCTTTTGTGCAGTTGGCGCATTCAACTAAATGGTACACCCCACGAAGAGCAAAACATTGCATCGATGTACCGCTTTTGTGGTAGTGAAGTCGGCGAAAAATAACAAAAGATTTTATGAACTGACCAGTAACTGTAACGACATTTTAAATGATTTGATTTTAAAAATGTACAAACCGAATTGTTTAGATTTATTTTCTTGAAATACCAATTAGTCATCGATAGTTTTTCAAAAATTCAAGGTACGAAAAATCGCAAATGCTCGTTTATTCTTCCATAACTTTGAAAAAATTCAAGTATAACCGGCGGATTTTGAATTACTAAATTTCGTCAAAATAAACTAAACACCAACGATACCAAAATGCTGGCGACGTTTTAACCTTGAACAATTTTGAAACCAATATCGACTTTAAAAGACGACCGCTAGTCTACATAGCAAAAAAATCGAACTTCGCAACCCTACTTGGTTCCAGTACTTCTGACGCTTATTGACCTGTTTTCTGTTTTTCACGAGATGAATTTTTTTTTTTTACCAAACGAACAAAAAGATGGTTGCATTTGTGTGAAGCACAATTTTTCACGCATTCGTGACGACCCCGTTGTCGATGTACAAGGGTTATATTAGTCCGACCGTTAAAACTCGTTTCACGTTCATAGAAGTAATTCGTTGAGTTAGATATTACCGCGATTACTCGAGTAAACAAAAAACACAGTTATCTTTTAAGAAGCACATACGGGCTATGAAATTATCGAGTAAAAATATTAATTACACGCGAATTAATACCTCGATAATTTTCATTTACAAACTAAACGTGTTTTACATTACAGAAATGCGTTCCATGGCTTCCGGCCAAACTTCAATGGTAATGATTTTCTCGAGTCTGTGACAATAACGATCGTTACGAATTCTACACCGAATTACGTGATTTTCTTGCGTTAAATTCTCAAAATCTGATTTCTTGTGTGAATCGTTCAAGATAAGGAGTTTTTTCCAACGAGAGAATAGAGTTCTTGAAATTAGGACATTTTATTTTAGTCGGTAATACGCGATTGCAACAGTATGCCCACTTACTTCGCAAGATATATACTATACAACAACACAGATAAAGTTTCCTTGATAAATGTTCCAATACCAGAACAATCCACTTGTACGCAATATTAGCATACTCGAAATTAAAATCTTATAACGAAGTATGTAACAGTATAATAAAAGGTTCGGAGCACAGCTGAGTATTGCTTCATTTCGGCCATGAACCGAAGTAATATCAGAAAGAAATAAATACGACAGATTCAAGTTTATGGGCATTTTAAAACTTCGTAAATAAACGAGTACTGCATTCTCAAGTGAAAGTGCAGGTGATCAGTAGAGTGCATAAACGAAGATGCAAAATAACAAAAGATGAAACAGCATTACCGCAAATCAATCAAACATCATAACGGATTAATAAATTTTAAATGAACTGATAACACAATATGCTTATGACTAACTGATGAGTAATTCCTACTTTCCAAAAAACTGGAAGAGTAGTCATTCTTCACCGTGTTTATGCAAATAGCAAGAAAGTAGAATAGTACTCACCATTAAGTTGGAGTAAATTTATGCATCTTGTCCACATCTGAGGCTGAGGAATGAGTTATTCAATTCAATTAATCATAAAACAATGAAAACTTTCTGTCCTTTTCCTCAACGGAACACAAATACTAAAGATTTTGGATTTCAAATTCGATAAATGGTGAGGGTAACAGATTACACGATTAATATTTTAACAAACATCTTACAAAGTAATGTCACATTTGCCAAAATAATCAACTATCCAAACGGTCACTCTCAAATATCAAATACGACACCCACCGAACAGTCGAAGACCGAACTTGAAATACACAAAACAAAATAATTGTATGTGTATGAACAGACTACGAAGTAAAGACGAGGCGTAAACGAGTTTAATCGAGTAATTACTTTCGATCCTCGATACAACGTACTTTCGAGTTTCTCGATCTTTCTACGCTATCGACTATCGAAATTAGAGAAGTGGCAATTACAATATCTGATTGGATGAAGTCACAGAATCAGTGTTACCAAGTAACAAACTAACGATTGCTTGATTGACAATTGAACATTTTTTAGAGGTCTCATTTCAACACTCAGAATTATTACTCCACACCAAGTCAGTAAGCTGGACGCCTAGAGCACCTAATAGCTTTTTTAATGAGATCATCTGTCATGCTCAACAGTTCAAATAAAACAATTTGTTGCTAAAGAAGTAAAAAATAGTCAAACCAAAAATGATTTTTGTAATGGTATACGCAATGAAATAATGATAATATTCGCAAATATTTATTTAAAATAATACAATGCATTTCTAAAACATTTTAAGTACTTGGAAAAAATTGAAATAGTAAACAAATTCAACATCAACATGAATAATAAGTTAATGATTAAAATTAAATACACACAACACTATTTTATCTAGTCAACGTAAAATGTGTTTTCACAAAACGTCCAATAAAGCTTAACGCAATTTTAGATGGGGTCGTTGATAACCTCATTCTTAATAAAACATAACATAATAATTTAAATAAAATGAAAATGCCTGTTAAGGCAATAATATCAATCCAATAATTAACATGTTCCATTCCAACTTGACGAAGTAATTCATCCGGATAAGTCAACTCGCAAAATATTTTCGTAGGTGGACAAATCATCTTACTTCGACCATTTCCATACGCAGCCATCACTAAACCTTCCAATCCATATCTTAAATAACTAAAATACATAGCTATTCTGATAATAATTGGAATATGCTGAGAACCGGTTCCTAAACCGTAAACCGCTAGTAACATAAAAGGAACTGATAAAGCTGGTCCAACAAATATACTATTCTGTAACACAAATAATGCAAAATTTTACAAAATTTTTATCACACATGTTCTAAACATCGTAAAAGGCAATTTACTAACCACAACATTCAACTGTGCTGAAATAGCAAAACCTAAGCTTTCTGATATTATGGCAATATAAATACAAACAACACAGAATTTAATCCATCGGCTGAATTCTAGTGGTTGATCGGTCATTATATACGTGATAACAATATAGAACGACGATAACAAAACCTAAACATTTGTCACAAAAAATTATTACTTTTAAAAATCATAGCCAAAAAGTAGGATATCTTTTGCTGCATACTTGTAGCACTGTTCTTGAGAAAGTAAGAGCGAAGAAATACGCGTTCAGACCATACCACCTATTGAAGTATTCCCTTTTCAAAAGTTGAACCTCCATAGGAACTAAAAATTATGGTCGAATTCATCATTACTAGGTAACTTTAATTGTATTTTAATAAATCCCACTAAAACACTCACAATTCAGCAAAATTGGTAAGATCGGAACGTACAAAAAAACAATGTTAGTAACGAAAAAGAAACCAAAATTGAAAATTGTCTTTGAAGCGTCGTTTCCAAATTGGTAATACATGCCACCAATAGCAGTTCCAACAAATATATACATTATAATTTTAAGTAGAATGAAAGCCTGAAATAAACAATACGTATTATAAATTCAATAATATAATTAAATAGAATAATCTGCACGTCGTAGTATGTTATTTACCCTATCATGCCACATCTGTAAAAACATTCTGTACACAAGAATATTGAATTGTAACCATCCAGAACTGTTAAAATCATATAAATGCTTCGAAAAATTATCATTCAAAACTTCAGCGGATGATTTTGTATCTGAATTAAAATAAAACAAAAAAATTAATCGACGGAAAAGTAATTAGAAAAAAAATTGTACCTACTTACTAGTATCACAATAAACACTTTTATAGCTTGATATCGGTTTATTCCATCTATAACAACGTCCATTTTCAACAGCCATTATCATTCTTTCAGTATGATCACCATATTCTCGGTTTATAGCTTCAATCACTAAGTAAAAATAACCTTTAGTCAACTCAAATATACACTTATTGGCGTAATCTTACATAGCAGAAAATGAATTAATGAAATTACACAAAAATTAATACTAGCTCAAGAATAGGTAAATTTTGCAACAATATCAACAAAAACTTAAAAAAAAGAAAAATTCAACAAGAAACAGGAGCTATGCTCATCTAACTTTTACGTGTTAAACGATTTGCATATCCCATCCGAAAAAGGAGTCGCTTGCAATTAAAATTATCAACTACAAACAAAACTACGAATGAGTAATTACCAAAATCAGCAGGATTGTAATGAATAGGACAATTTAAGCCTAACGTAGCCAGAAAGGGAACAACATCATCTCCTAAGCCAGCATACACACATTGCCCTTCGGCCATAATATAAACATGGTCGAAAGTAGAAAATATTCTGGCACTTGGAGTATGTATGGAGCAAATCACAGTTCTGCCTTCTTTAGCGATCATTTGCAACAATGATATACACTGTACGCTGGCAAGATCATCTAAACCCCTGGAATAGAAAAATGATTCACTTTTTATTCGGTTGTATTTCAATTCTTTTTACTGAAACTGATACTTACGTAGTAGGTTCATCTAAAAATATAACAGGTGGATCGTTCACCAATTCTAAGGCAATAGATAATCGTTTCCTCTCACCGCCCGAAAGACAATTTGTCATCGTATTTTTGGTTTTGGTTAATCTTAAAGTAGTCATAATATCTTCGATCTACGAGTTGAAAATACAATGAATAATTGTTACCAAAATTATACAGTACATAGTACATACATTGTATACAATTTACACAGATTTACAGCAATGTTAGTCTTCATTTTCACTGTACAAATGCATTGTTAATTCTGTTTCAATTGATAAATTAAAAACAGAACTTACTTCAGCATATTACTTCTCGTAATAGGATTTTGAAGACTATACTGTTACTACATGAGTAAACTGTATTCGAAACGAACACAAGTATCTCTAGTGATTTTCCATTAACACAAAGCACGCTCACAATTATTAGTTCACTCAAATAGCAAATAGTCACGCTGTTTTGCGTCATTTTCTATGCGATAATTAATACGTAATAATTGAAAGAAAGAAATCCACGAGTTTCATACTTTTTTATATTTTTCTCTCGATGATACGGTTCTACCTAATTTCAGGTGGGCTGCTATTCTCATATTTTCAAATACTGTCATCTTTGGTTGCAATAAATCTTCTTGCATGATATAACGCGAAAGTTTGCGAAATTTATTCAAATCTCTAGGTTCGCCATTGATTAATATCGTACCATTTGACTGGCCAGTTCTGAAAAAGAATTAATCACGAATTAGTTCCTTTCGAAGGCACGTTAGCGCGTATGAATGGTTACATAGCGTGTATTATCTCAAGGCGAATCACTATCATGACGATTTTACGTACAACAATTTACCTCGTTAGCAACACTGACACCGATATACAGTTTTCATATCAATGTACGAGACACTAATACTAATCTTACGTACGAAGGTGGAGGTACAACAACGAAATTATGATATCTTTCAAATTAGGCAAGTTTAAGTTTCAATCACATTTCGTTGAAATTTCGTCCTATGTAAAATCGTTAAATATTCTTTGTCAAACAGCTTCGGTAACACTTGAAATTTCAACATGAACATTGAACAAGAAGTAAATAAGATAGGAAAATCTTTATACACTTCATGACCGCTTCTTACGCAAATCAAACATAGGATTTCTTTCGAAAACACCCATCACAGACAGGAGAATGTTTGCAAACCGGACAGATGCCGGACTACACGTTGGATGCGTTTAACCGGTCGTGTATATCGCGAATAAATCTCAGGAACCGGGTTTCTAAGATTAAATATTTCGTCACATATTGAAAAAACGTCATAGATATGAGAAGCACCTACATCGGGAATTAAAAACGATGCCTAATCCGATCCATTTTAAAGAATATCCGTGATTAACATTTTTCAAATATTAAACCCGACATGACGACTAAGTTTATAAATAACTTGAGCGAATATTCACACACACTCGTGCACTACAGAAGCAAACATTAAGAGTTCAATTTCTCGATACATAGTTGTACCATCGTATACTTCCGCATAATGTTTTCGTCTTTTGCGTAAAACGGTTATAAATACCTGAGAAAAATACGCTCAAAATTATTCCATTTAATATGTTTTTAATATAAACTTATCCTTGAATACTTCAAAGATTACGAGTATATTAATTTTATTTTATTATCGAATACGCCGAAATCTATTTATATTTTCATTATGCTGTTAACTGCAGTGAACAGTTTCACGTGTGTAATTCATCCATCGTTTAATTACTTAATTACGAAAAAAACATGTACTTACTTATAACCAGCCAGTACGTTTAAAAGCGTACTTTTGCCGGCTCCTGAAGATCCCATAATAGCGGTCAACTGATTCGATTTGAACAAGCCACTGACACTCCTTAAGAGCACCTTTGATTCTAAAATCATCGAAAATCAAATTAAAATTATCATAAAAGTCCATGTTATACCGTTTTAGAAAAAATACAAATTAAATTAACGTATAAATGACGAAATTTACGTAAATTTTCCATTCGCAATAAGTATATGCGTGAACACATACAACGAATTTAAAACTACGTATATTTTAAATGCGAAAATTAAACATCCTGTAATTATACGAAGCATTAGACCACATAATGCGGAAAGTACGAGCAATTGGCTTTTACCCAATACATCCACTTTGGAAAATTGAGCAACGCCGGATTTATCGACTCGTTAATTAAATATTCCGGACCACAAAACTCAAGTGTTACGTTGCGTAAATGATTTCTTAAAACAATTCCAAATAGATCTCGTAATTTGCGAACTCGATGAATCGCTATTGGAATTGCTAATTAATTATTTCAATGAACGAGGTGTAGCTTTTATACACCATACGTATTATGTTCCAAATATAAAGCCAGGAAAATTTTATTCCCAGTTTTCTCAACGACTAGTAACTGAATCATACTACGTTATGACGTCATATATCGCAAAAGTATTTCTTTCACAAAACGGAATTTTTTGCATAGCGCATAAACCGTTACACTCGTGGACTTCGCTAAACAACTTTATAGGTAACTAATTTACAGTCAAGGCCACAAAATTGAACTTAGGTGAAGGGGGGTTGATATATGAAGAGACGAAATTTTTGTAACTGAAAGACGAAAAAATAAAAAATTCATTTTACGTATGTCTATGCACGTACTGTAAGTACCGCGTAATAACGAAGTACTACGGAATTTAGGATTTTTTCTATGAAAAAAAATTCAATAATGATAATGATGGTAGTATATGTATAATAAAAAAAAGGCGGGTTAAATTTCTGCCAGAACAAATTTAGTACTCCTATTAATATTTTGATATCGCGATATTACACAAACTAATTAAGCAAGTTATAAAGGTACGATCATAGACCAAAGGCTATAATATTCATGTACTACGAGCAAAAAATTTTGTCAATTCAAGTGGGCATCTGGTATATTTCATACCTAAACCTATACCCATAATTACCTACTTTAAAATCAAGGAAAAAATTCAGCTGCAAAATTTCTTCATAAATACTCAAGCGCAATAATACGTTTGTATACATACATATGTATGTATAATGTGTATCACTATATGAATCAATTCTTATGAAAATGGTTGCATAAACATATGTTTATGAGACGTGTCAAAACAAAAGTAGGTAAAAAATGAGCCTTCAAATGATTCTAAATCATTTCGCGTACACCGTTGAATGTCAATAGGAGTTACGAATCACTCGTAGAAGATACACACGAATAATCAAGAGCATTATTTTCTTGTTAAAAAATTCTACTTTGAAAACAATCGCATAGTGAACTCGTGACTAGGATTGCAAAACTTATTTTCAAGGTGATAAACGAAAGTACTGTATGTGCGTTTATTTTTGATAATGTAGATTATTTTGTCGTGAAATACATATTTAGGTTGCAAAAATTTGTCTCATGTTACGAGATGAAGAAAAAAAATTAAAAAAACCATAAACGAAAGGAAATTTTATTAAACTTGTATGATTCATTGAATTTCCCTACATCAAGATGGAAAATCTCCGCTAGAATGTGGTTAAGTAGGTTTTAAACAAACAACACAAAGAACGCAAAAATTTCATATCTTTATTTTGAAACACCGATTGTTAAATTGGGCATAAGTTCTTCAAGATAAGCTCGCCGTTCTGATGATTAACTTACGATTAAAAGCTATCACCCCACAACAGAACATGATAAGATTGTTCGATATGGACAAGTTTACGATAGTTCGTTCAACTTTCAACTGCGAAATAGCCTCATTTCTTTCTCGTTTGTCTGGGTCGTATTATCGAGTTTCTCACATGATTACGAATAACATATGCACGTATATCCAGATGGGAATCAAAAATTACATTTTCCTGGGTTTTTTCGTAACCGTTATAATCAACATGTGGCCATTTTTCAACTTGTCTCTCTCAACAACATAGACTAAATAAGACGAGGGAAACAAAAAGCGCAAAAGTTCGAAAAACTTTTTCTTTTTTTTTTCGTTGAAAATTTCTTCAATTTTCGATGTTTTTCTTCCTCAATGAAAACATCAGCAGCCAACTCGATGATTGATAACCACAAAATTCATTCTCATATTACTTAGAATTGCGGAAAAGGTAGAGAAGCACTTGACCAAAAGTTCTCCAAAAACAAAATAAATCTGAAATTTTGTACATCGAAAGTTCGAAGCCCAAGCTAGTTTTCTTCGCTCCGGCAATTCTTAACGAATGAACAGTTCAGAGTTCGACAAATGACGTATTAAACGCAGTTTTAATAGGGACGTTACCTTGAGCGCAAAATTGTTACTTTTAACGTGATTTTCATTTCGCTCGTCGATTATTCATTATTTGCCTAACACAACGTTAATTATTTTTTGCACGAGATGATATTAACTATTTTGCTCAGCGAAATTACAACGATATGTTATTATGATAATTTATAGAACGATTCCGAATAATAAGGTTAATGACACAGAAAGAAAAAGCTTTGGAAAATTCCATTTTCATCGAGGGAGCAAAAAACAAATCCGACGTATTTACACAAATTTCATAACATTTTTATCACAATCAGTTAACAAATCGTTTTAACGAATTGTAAGACTTACATGAACTTGAAACTAAAATGAAATATATTTGTAATTTGTATCGTGTACTTCCGACAATGAAAAAGTCGACAACCTCGACCAAATATACGCTTTTTTCTTTTATGTTGACTTTCATAGAATGAAAATTACTTTATTACCAGTTTTGATGAAAAAAGTCGTAAAATGTAAATTCAATCGAATTATTATGAAAATACCGTAATGTTGCATTTTCAAAACATAAACCTGTACGAATATTTTCAACCTCTGAAGCGTTTACTTTTTTTACACAAACGATTCGTTTACTTAATGGGAAAAAATTGTTATCCAAAAATGCCTCCGTTGCCGGAAATATTTTTTCGTAAAAAGTTGTTCGGTTTCTCGTTAAATGATATTTCATCAACAACTAGGTTTATTTTTTATGTGGATATACGGCATCTCCGGTCTTTAGCGTCCGCAAATTAACAACAAATAATAACTATACACAAGCAAAATAACAGAAGTGAATGGTAAAAAAGAAAAAAATCAAATTAAACTAGATTGCGGCTGATTTGAGGGACTGAAATAATTTTGCACACTTAATTTCGTCACCTTTGAAAACCTCATCATAGGTGAAATCAGAGCTCAGAATTTGCGAAAATGCGTATTTACTGCAATAACTTGCTATTTCGTTAAAGAAGAACTCACAAAGGAGCTGTGGCAGGTGTTAATGTTGGATTTTGACGAAACTTGGATATTTGGAAAGAGAACATCGAAAAACCCCGAAAACCAAATTTTTAGCTGCTGAAGTTCATTTTTCAATTCATGGCGATGTCAATTATAACCATAACACGTCACCATAATATGTCAATGCAACAATGACTTATCATTTACGAATTTTTATGATGACATGAAAATATTAAGATTATCACTCATGAGCATGACACGTTGCCATGACAACGGCTTGTGTCATGAGACTGTCATCGTATATGTCACTCATGATCATGATACGGTGATATAACAATGACCTGTAACCTATGGCATATTATCATGACATGAAAATATCAAGATTATCACTAATGAGAACGACACGTCGCCATGACAACCGCGTGACGCTCTTTTGTAACGCTTTTTCGTGACGATTTTCGATTTCGTGTGCCATAGTCAAGACATGAAAATGTCAAAAATGCCGAGTTGGGATAAAAATTTCAAACCCCTGATCTAATTTCCCAAATTTTGACAAATTTTTAAATCTCTATAAAAAACTAAACAACACTGACGAAAAATACCTGTACCAACTGTTGATTCCAAATTTCTTCGAAGCTATGAGGGGTCAATGTGGTATCGTAAGGATAGATTACGGTTAAATTTTTGGCTACTTAAGTTCATTTTTTCACGAGTTACGATGCTTTTTCTGATTCACAGTTCACTAAATATTAATAAACTATGGTTATATTTGAAAATTCGCCAAAAATCGAAAAATGAACTTCAGCAGCTGAAAAATTGGTGTTAGGGGTTTTTCGATGTCCTCCTTCCAAACATTCAAGTTTCGTCAAAATTCGAAATCAACACCAGCGACAGTTCCCTTGTCAGTAAATAAGCAAAAAAAAGTGTTGCAAAAAAATACACATTTCTTCGTTAAATGAGTAAAAAATTCATTTAATAAAAGCATAAAACAATGGTGGAGTATATTCTTGAATTTGTACTCTTTAGTGTTTTGTACGTGTCGGAGAAAACAGTTTTTTTTAAATTTCGTTGATAAAATAGACATGCACATAACTGAAAATAAATAACGAAGCTAATTGTTGCATAGGTTTCGAATGAAGCTCCATGAGCATCTTCAACTACGAAAAATTACTACTAAATTATAATTACTTTACTCCAAAATAGGTATTGATATAAAAAAAAGCAAAAAATAAATACGATGAAGATTTTTATAGTTAGATAAGCGTTAAATCGTAAACCTTGAAAATGTAAAAATTTTCGGTTATTTTCCTACAATTAAATTGATACATTAAACATTCAATTATTCCAAAAAGTTCTTAAAGTTATGACCCGTGAAAAAACATCCTAACAAGGTAACTATGTACTTGAGGTGTCCGGCTCAGATTTGAACGGGAGTTGGATTTTCGAAAAGAGCATGACAAAGAACCCCCAAAACCAAAATTTTAGCTGCCCAAGTTGACTTATCGATTTTTGGCGAATTTTTGAAATTTGAAAATTACGAAATTTCGATTAAAAATAAAGAATAAAAAAAAAGAAAAAAACTCGAAAAATAATTTTAAATCACGAAAGAAATGTTTTCCCCCTAATTCGAACTCGCTGAATCCGAAAATCGCATCGGCGAGCCATTCTGGAGCCTCCAGCGCGATTTCCATTTTTCTCCAGGAACTTTGAAATACTCCAGAAGGCGTCCATTTGAGATTGGGCAGCTAAAAACTTGGTTCTCTCTTATTCTCAACCTACTGAACCGACTTGACTACATTTCCGGAAAATTCCAGCCGGACAACTCGAGTAGGAGAACCAAGTTTTTAGCTGCCCAATCTCAAATGGACGCCTTCTGGAGCATTTCAAAGTTCCTGGAGAAAAATGGAAATCGCGCTGGAGGCTCCAGAATGGCTCGCCGATGCGATTTTCGGATTCAGCGGGTTCGAATTAGGAGGAACACATTTCCTTTGTGATTTAAAATTATTTTTTGAGATTTTTTCTTTTTTTTTATTCTTTATTTTTAATAATCGAAATTTCGCAATTTTAAAATTTCAAAAATTCGCCAAAAATCGAAAAGTCAATTTGGGCAGGTAAAAGTTTGGTTTTTGGGGTTTTTTGACATGCTCTTTTCAAAAATCCAACTCCCGTTCAAATCCGAGCCAGACACCTTAAGTAGTTCCCTTGTAAGTGTGAATACGACGATACATATTCGTACGTTCGTATCCTACGCAACGCAGTTTAAATAAAAATCAATTCGAAGACGACAACAGCCTAATAAAATCATTACGATGGCGGAAACGTAGAATAAATCATATCGGGTCGTTGTATCAGTAACCAAGTAAACTTCGTGTATGATTCGCATTAACCATGACACAGTGCGTTAGGATATTGCGGTAAAAAACCAATACAAAATAACTTATTCTACGCGCATAATGATTAATACACCGAAACACTTTGAAGGAGTATTCGCTTCGAAAATAGTAAAATGGTTGGCATTGTTGGACGAGCGAAAAACGAATTTCGATAAATTAAAGACAAATTATTCCGACGGGAGGTCCGAGAAATTTTCGACATTGCGTTTGTCATTGTATTATGACCTTTGAGCGAGGAACAAGGTTTCCAAAATTCAACACCTAGAACGCGACTTTTCCTTACTCCTACGTCTAACCTAAATCGCAATTTATGAAGACAGACGTCAATGCTTCAGGGTATCGCAATACGAAACTCGTAACCTAAACCAAAAACGATACCCGATGCAAAATAGTGATTTTTTTCAATGGTGCATTGACATTTAGCACGCGACAGCGTACTTGAATGTCGAACTCGTTACACGAGCACGTCGCGAATAATGTTTCAGCGTTTAATTATCGTATGCAATAACTTTCACTGACCGTTTCTTCCGACAGGCACAGTATACGTAAGATCGACGAATTCAATGTCGATCGGAGGGCACCCTTGATGTGTGACTGGCTGCGTTACCAATGATTCACGCTGATCCATGTCATTCGTACTGCAGTTTTCGTCGTTCACGCAGCGTTTTTCCTGCAGTGATATGGATGTACCATTTGTTTGCGTTATCAGTCCCATGATCTAGAAAAACCGTCGAAATAAATTAATGAAAAAGTTAAAAAGTTATTTTCACGGCTATTTTAACATTTTATTAACTCGTTCAACAATTAAACAAGAACACGAGTCGCATTAACATATTCGGACACATCTTCGTACTCGTTCGTAATTTTAAAACGTTCAACGAGTAACCTTCATCTACGATTAAATAATTAGATTTTTTTTGCAAATTTAGCAGTTTTCAATGCTACATATCATTCCGTCATCGCGTTATAATTACACGGTAAGTTCGTGATTAGATCGATATCACCGGTGATGTTACTCTACGCAAATGCAACAAGTTTCCGAAAAAAAAAGTTTAATATACTTGAAAGAAAAAACACTCAAACTTTCAGTGATTTATGGACACCACGTTATACACACGTATTAATTAATCCCTTCATAATTTTCGATTAAGTTACTAACGCTGAAAAAAAAAAGGACAACAACAATTAAAACCAAAAAATATGTTATTAACGCCAAAGCCAAATGGAAAATAACATCTAGAATACAAAAATAACGTCTCTTCGTGAAGGGCGAGACATAAATACTAACCGCGAAAATAATAAATTACCGATAAAGACCTCCATGTCCATACGAAATATTTAAATTTTTCACTTACAGTCTATCCGACGTTATTTCGGAAAACATCTGACAACAAATTCAATTAAGATACGTTAATCAGATATTTTGGCATTCAAAAACGAACTTTCAATTTTACCAACTGAATCTTCGTTTAACCTTTCACCATCGCTATACGAGTAATTTACGTGACAATATCACTATGAGCTCAGTATTCCAGAAAAAATTTCGCAATTTAACGCGTTCGTTGATAAAATAGATATTCACGAAATCTTCATTCAACCTTTCACTGTAAATATGCGTATATGAGTAATTTATCTCGAAAGTTCATAACTCAGCTCAATATTTCGGGAAAAATGTCTGTAGCATTTTTCATTTGATAATAAGTAGCGAGGAGTGTATCTCGAAAATATCCAAAATTAGTGATCGATTTACATGCTATTTTACATTCCACGCGAATTCCATTCAAATAGTAATAAGTTCGATGAACGGAACCTTTATGGTTCGATTCCGATTTCCTCAATGTTAATCCTTTCTTCAGAGCGAGTGGTTCTTAAACGCGTAGAATGTACTATTTTTTATTTTTTACAAGGTCATACGCAAATATTGCAATTCCAGGTTAAAATAACAAGAAGCCCTATCAGTGATCAGATGAGTGAACCAATTTAGAGTTTGCCCCTCCCTCCTTGGTCTTCTATTCTCGTCTTTTAGGCTTATCGCAAACATATTAAAAATTATTCAACATATTTTACGAACATTTGAAAAAGTACGCAAAAGACATGTTTAAGAAGACAAAAATGTGGAATTTCACTAAAGTAGATCGACTGTAGCGCTTCGCGGAACCAAGTGTAACCAGCGCTAGTGGGGCAAACAAACATAATAACCCATAAGAATGTTTTATAAAAATAACGATTTTGAAAATATTTCGTTGTTTTCAGCAGTTTTATCAATTTTTTTGTAAATTTATTGCTTCACTGATAGTTAAAAAGAATTTCGATTGCAATATTGCATCGATTATTAAAATTTAAAAATTCGTCCATCAAAAAATACAAATTTAGTTTTATACAATTTTTACGTAGAACCAATAATAATCATGAAAATTTGAAAAAACTCGCACTCCTTTATAACAGTCAATGCAAATTGTTGAATGTCTGTTCCGCTACTTCACCTTTTTCCGGAGCGCAACGCTGCCTGTGACGTTACGATTAAAATACCTCATGTCCCTTCCCCCTTGCCTCCTCCTCCACCAGATAACCAAAATTTTGAGCTGAAATTCACAGCATTTCCGGAATGATTGTTTATCGAATAGTAAGTTTCGTTATTTTCATACAATAAACAAGTTCCATAGGTTTTACAATTCTAAAAATTTTATAATATTTGGAAAATATACGTTAAAAAATGAACATAAAAAAAATCACAAAAATCGGCTGATTAGAACTGGAGTAATTAATTAATACATTTTGTCATCAGTGAAAACAGTACCGCGATGAGCACCCTGTAGTTTGACGTCATAAGATCCTATTGTATTTTGCGAGAAGCGTTTGCGCAGGTAACGTTAGGTTTTAATTTGATTGAATAATTTTTAGTTCGGATAATTTTTAATGAGTAACTGAACGTTTCTAGAATACGTATTCATTTTTTTCAACGTAATATTTATCAGGTGATTCTCAATACAAAATTCATTTTCACGATTAATTATAACTTTATTTTTGAAAAAATTCTGAATACTTACCAATTGTTTTTCTGAGATTTAATAAACACAAACTTTTTTTTTCCAATAAGGAAATGTTCAACTAAATACAATGGCGTTTAAATGTGAGAAAATCAAGTGTTTATAACCGGCTCAAAAAATTCAAGTACGAATTTTACACCTACTCACGTCTATAGCTCCAGAGAGGGTTTTACATTATCAATTTAAAGTAGAATTTGCGACATTTGGTAGGTCACCCTTGAAAGTAATAAATGACTATTTTTAAAAATGTGATGGTAAAAAAATTACACTATTACAAAAGGTAATTTTCACTCATAGGGGTATGTAAAAAATTTCACTTTGTAACATGCGAGTTAAAAGCATTCCATCTATACTCCATAAGGAGTGGAAAATACCTATAAAATGAACCATTTTAAAAGGATTTATTTCTGACCTCTAAACAGGTATTCAACACTTTGCTTGATTGCAAGTACGAGTACATTTAATAATGGGAAATAAGTATGTAGTTTAGAACTTACTACTTGGCTGAAGAATATGAAAAAATCTGTACTCCGACTCGAATCGTAAATTAAAATTTTTTTTATCAACATTAAAAGAATATAACCTATTTGAGGAATTAATTAAACTTCCTTAATAAATGTTTTTTTCCCATTACTGACCTTTATACTGGCAATAATTCAACTTTTTCGAGCGAAAAAATTAGGAATTGTTGATTTTGTAATAAAGTAATTATAACGGCCGTTGAACTACACAATTCGTTATCACTTATCAGTATTACCAATTCAATTGCGTAATACGACGTAGTGCAATTTTTACATAAATTCGTTTAAATAAACGTTTCTAAAAAGATTAAAATCGCAAATCACGAAAATTTCAACGACACGAATTATGCTGCTCATTTGGGTCACTACATGAAACGATAAATGTTTACAATTCACCTGCTGTTAGTATGATATTATGGAACAATCGAAAATGTAATTAAACGTATAGGTAGTTAATAACCTTTACTAATCTTCTTATTATTAACCTTTACCTAGATTACCATATGACAACAGGTATATTCAACCAAACAGAAACAAGTTCCGCTGTTTGAAGTAATATTTTTCAAACTAGGTGAAGCGAAACATCGAAAATTTCAATTTCCTCGCCATAATGATCACGAAAACGATGGCGAGTTTCATCAACAAAATGTTGTTGTTTGTTTTAATAATTATACGCGATCGTATAGTAAATGCTTCTTAAATATATGTAAATAGTATACGAATCATGAAGAAGATAAGATGTATAAACGAATAGGCGCGCATTCTTCGAATCAGCTTTTTAACCTATATTATTCATTCTACGAATTATGATTCTCATATGAATGACTACATTATGTTTCTTCTAAAACATTATCGATAACGTGCCGCCAACGTTCTTCGTCAAATTATATAATAACCTATGGCAAATCCTTCAACGTTCGTACCTGCCGATAATTTAAATAATAAAATGTAGTTCACGTACGATAAGACGATACGTAATAATTTTCATTTTCAGCGAAATCCCGTAATTATCAAATAGTCGAATTAGAGAAATCATAATCAGCCTTCTAAACTTGCACAACTTTTTTGAAAAGAAAAAAAAACACCTCGTGCGTTATTTAAAATCCAAACGAAGTGACCTGATAACTTACTATCGATTCAGGAACTAGGTAGGTACATGAGAGGTTAATTACCTTAAATGAATGGCATAAATGATAATATTCACGAGCTTCGACCATATCATTATCACACCGATAATACGTAGATATTTGGCGGCTTTTAATAAAAACCCATCGCGTCAATACGGAAAATACGCCGGTGATAATACGTGTAGCCATTTCGACCCAGATATTTATTTTTTATTATTATCATTTTCGAAGAAATTCCATCGATCAAAGCACATGTAGTACGTGTCGTATGATATTTCTCATGAACGAATGAATTTTTCGTAAAATGTTCATTATATATTTTTTTTATTTTTTAGGATTTCAAATACAAAAGCTTACTCTGAACAAGCGAACGAATTACTGTAACAAGAAATCTTCCCAATTGACAATCGAGCTAGCAAACTTTCCAAGCAAAAAATAGTATGATTTTAAGACTGTTATTTGGAGCATTTTTGCTGGCATAATTTGCCAGCAAGTTGCTGGCAAAAGTGTTACATATTTGCTAATTCCTTCTAGCAAATTTCTAAGAGAAATGCGTCTTTGTTGCTTGGTTATTGGTATACCAACAAATTTACTTATTCGTATTATTTTTTTTGTAATATTTTCAAAGGCGTCTATGAATAAAAATTTTGTATAATTGTAAATAATTACAAAATTCTATTTTATATTTTTATTTAATAAAAATATGTATAGACAATTTTAAGGTAATAATATGAAAGACTCTTGAAGTTGATTTTTCTTATTATTGCAATGAAAAGATAAAGGTACTTGACGATAATTGTCGCAAACCGCGGAAAAGGAGAGATGATCGTGGTCACTTCAACGCTATCATTAAAATTGTCTACCTTCATCGATGATCATTGATCTATAATACATATTAAATTGCGTACCTAACATGCACATCTCGTCGTTACAGGGGAAAATTTCGATGGAATGGAATAACATGACCTAGTAAAGTAATCAAAAAAGAAGTCGACCTGCGCAGGAGTCAAGCAGAGTTCTACGCAGATGCGATAAGCAGATGTTCCATTTTTTCAGTAAAATTATCACTCGCGCAGAACCAACGCGCATATTTGAAAGTTTCATCAATTTCAACGTTTTTGTTGTTGTAGTTCAACACCAGAGCTGTTTACAAGATCGATAACCTCTATAAAATTTACAATATTCTTGGAAACCTTGGGTCAAAATTCTCAAATAATTTGTCACTACAAAGATGAGAAACAAAAAAATTCTTTAAAATTTTAACAATTGATACAATAATGTAATTCTTTTAAACCATCAGTAAAGCAATAAATTTACAAAAAAATTAATAGAACTTTCGAAAACAACGCAATATCCTCAAAATCGTAATTTTTATAATACATTCTTATGAATTGAGTATTATATTTGATTGTCTTGCTAGTCACACTTAATGCCGCAAAGCGCCACAGTCGATTTACTTTAATAAAACCCCCAATACTATTGCTCATTTGTGGTTTTAAATTCTGATGACGAGTAACTGTTTATTTTTGTAATAATTAAATTATTTTATACGTATTTGTGGAACAATAAATTACATAATGAAGACGCGAAACTTCAATAAAAGCCTAATTTTTCGATCCAGACCTCAAATAAAAATATAGAGGCCTTGATTATCAAATCAAGCGTACGTATTGAAAACCGCATATTACAATGTATCTCAAGTATAAAAAAAACTAGTTTAAAGAAAACATTTCGTCAGAAATGTACAGAGTTCTATGTAGTAGCATATGCATATGTAGGTTCTATTCTTTAATACCCACAAGTTTCGTGATGACGTAACACCCCCCAATCCACATTATTCGCTTTATTAAGCACGTGAGTTCTTTTTTCAATAACCGCCGAAGATTTACATTTATTTTCCATCAAATATACATGAATATTTACGTTTAAAATTTGATAAATTTTTTTTTTAACTTTTAACGACTGCAAAGACATAGAAAATACCAACTTCCTGACTTAATACGAGTGTAAAGACTGATTTGAGATAATTTTTTCGAACCAGTTTATGTTTAAGGAGAAAAAAGTAGAATGCGCATTGATTAATATGTATCGTATTAAAACATCTACTTCCTACCGCTCTGAAACCAAAACCGGAAGGTTACAAATGTACATTCGTCCTTGATTTTTCATATCGAATCGTTTAATGTAAAGAACGTCTTCACTGAGGAGACTCCTACAACGAAAAAAACTTCGAGAATTTGCACAAAAAGTACGTTTCTTTGTTTAATTATCGAAAGAAGGGAAAAAGTAACCGTTATTTTAATATTTACCTGAAAAAGCAAACATAATGTTTAATTTACCAACCAAAAAAAACCTAATTAATAAATTTCACATCTTTAATTAGTAATATTCACATTTCCATATTATCCGCTGTAATTAAATTTTTTTGTTTTAAATACGAATTTCCGACAAATGTTCAACAAAACGGAGGAGAATTTAAAAAACACGTGTTTTGTTCGAAGAAGAAGAAAAAAATGCTTTTACTGCAATCCAGGTTTTGTATTGAAAAAATTGTAAAGATGTTATTTTCGAATAAATTAACACCACGAATGAACAAATACGATGCACATGCATAGAAAATCAGAATACATTAAATTTTTTTCTCTCTTCGTTCCGAGTTTTGATGAAATTCATTTTAATAAAAGCCTTCAAAACACGAAGTTTTTTTTCAAAACAAATGAATAAACACCGATAAAATTTATTTCTATAATTTCGTAGATCAACTCGATGACGCACAAGAGCTTCCATTCCTTCTAAATATTTTTCGGATACCTTCAACTCAACAAGACGGCTTAACATTAATTATATGTATATTTTACATGAAGGAAAAACAATAATTTGTCTGTCGGCTTTTGACTGGCAAATTACGTTAAAAAAATGAATAAAAAACATACCAAGTATATTTTTTGCAAAAAAAAAATTTATTTTGGCTCCGGGCAAGAGTGAAATGTACTTGTGGCTAAATTAGCAATAATTTAAACGCACCTAAAATATAATTAAGCTAAATTACATGCACCTCGAAATAGATATTATCAGGGCCGACTATTTAACACGATAGAATAGTAAATCTGACAACCACGTATTTTCAAGTTTCAACTAGTTTATTCAGGGTGAAAAATCTCAAGCTGGTTTAACTTTAATTTTTAGGTTTTATTTCATTCTCGAATATTTACCTGAGAAATGCATGTTTGATATTTTCTGCATCGCTTGAAACTTTCATAGAATTATTTGAAGAAATAGACTTCAACTTTTAAAAAATAAAACGAAGTTAACTTGACCATGAAAAATTTGAATATGTTATTGAAGATGTTTCGCGATAATTATTCGTATAAACTGGAAAGTACATGTGCGCAATCGTTTTTTACGTTTTTATCTGATCTGCCTGCTTATCGTCTCTTTTTTTTGAAAAATAAAGATCATTCGAGGAAAGTTGAAAAATGGTAAATTCCAATAGTAATTAATCAAAAAGAAAGTATATATCATAGATAAAGTAAGATTCAGAATTTTCGTCGAAAACTCACTACACCCTCCCCCTCTCCTTAATTCCGGTCATTCGCCTGTCCTAGGAAAAACCACAATGAAATATAAAAATAACCGACGTGAAAAGGTCGAGAAAAATTAATAAAAATTTTCCGATGTACAAAAAATTAAACGCTAAAATTTTCATACGTAATTCAAAAAAAAATTACATTCGACAACATTTCATGTTAATTTTGCATTAACGACGCGTCTAACAATAATGAACATTAATTAAAGAAAAATAAAGAAATATAGAAAACGTTTAATTGCTCATGAATTTTAGATTTCGAAAACACTATTTCAAAGAGGGGTTTAAATTTAAATGAATTTTGGTAATTTTAATTCTGAAATGACCTTTATCTCAGGTCATCGAGGGTACACGCAATTATATCTATAATAATGATGACGAAGTTATTCGACGATAAACGGAATTATGTTAAAAACATAAAATCACCTCGTTAAAATTCATAAAAAAAATTGTTCTCCTTTGTAAGGTAAGTTAATAACGAAATCGAAAAAAAATTTCCACGAAATAAACATAATAAGCGAATAAATTCACTAAATCGATATAATTATATATCTATGATTCAATCGCCAAATGAAAAAATTGTACGCTGCGACGTTGCCAGATTTAGTATTCCGACCTGCTATGGAGTCTGACCCTGGTATATTTTGATGATCTCATTTAACGCTACAGATAAAATCAGTAAGCGAGATAATAACACTGTCAAGTGTTTTTTTACATATACAGACATAATCATTTTCGATGATAACAAATTTAGTTAAGTATGGGTAATGATTTCAAGGAAGATGTAGATGGAACACATCGTTCTAGATTTCGTAACAGTCCAAAGTATAAAATGTGAATAACACGGCTGCATATACGACACTCTTAACACTGTCCAAATACAGATTACGAGATTATCAACAAATCGAAGGAAAAATTCTCCTAAAATCTTCAAACCAATTATGATGTATATTCGTACTTTCCATCGTAAATGCTAATTCTTTTTTTGTCTAGAACAGGCTAATTGGTTTTCTTTGTTCGATGAAATCGAGAAAATATGGAAAATTCGCTACCATTGTCATTATAACGCTTTTACTGATACCAATTACTATAATTTCTGGAAAAAATTTGTACACTGACTTTAAGCTCTTCAAGGTCGATGTAATCCAAGACTTTGTAGCTGTATTTACCTCAAGTGATCGGTGATTCAAATACATACATAATAATAGTCTCACTACACGAAATACGAGTCATTATAAGTACATCCTATTTTCATTATAACTCAGCTGGAAAAATCAAGTAGAAAAATATTATTAAATTTTTTTTCATTTTCATTCGTTGCATCGTTCATTTACGCGAATCATTTCTACGTTCAAATCAACATTATGCAAAAGAAATGCAAACAAGTATAAAATATTCTAAAAATAAGAAGTTTATTGAAATTTTGATCGAGATTAGTTCATAAGTCATAACAGAACAATGACGAGTAAAACTTCCTTTCAGAATATTTCGCGGTAATAATTACAGGAAAATTACCACCATTACTACCACGTATACACGTGAAATTTCAAGTTCAACATTCTTCGCAAAAATACAATATCCAAATTAAACGTCATCGGTTGTAATTGAAAATTCTTAATTTTATTCGTACGTGCGCATTCATCGGTGCAGAATTCATGTAGTACAATGACCATACAGAACGGAACAGCACGATGGAAAATTTCGCACCATCATTTCAACGCCATTAAAAAAAAAACGCCGCTAATTTGCGAGGTGATAAATAGTAATACAAATATTACACCGAATATTTGACCCATTTAATAATAGGGCAAATATAACCATTTTACGTACTTACTCGGTGCAGTTATATACGAATTGATAAATTAAATTTTAATTAGATATCCAGTTTTGCAACTATCGGTAGCTTTATATGGTACGCGTATAATAGCCGAACAGGCACGCTTCAGAGTAAGCCTCTCATCACCCTTCTTACATAATAACCAACATGTAGGCCATTTTTTCGAATATACGTTCAAAAACTAGATCGAAAAATCAAACCTCGGAAAATTCTCTTCGTCGAGTTCTCACGCTGAAAATTAATATATGCGAATCGATGCATTCTTATGCGACCACTTCCTGGTGCATAAAACGGAACATAGCCTCCCTACAGCGTCGACCAAGTTGAAGCAAATTCTAAATCGTTTCGCGTGATATAAGTGTTTTTAAAACAGCAGAAGTGGTATTTTTTGAAGTCTCGCCACCAGAACATATCATATAGCTTCTTACACAAATACGAGGTACAACCAGTTTGTTAGGTAACGAAAAAAAAACATAGCGTAATTACTTTTTCCTCCAATTCGTAACTGAAACAAAAAGTACCAGAGGTTATTGAAAAAAAAATCTAATGCTATATTGTGCGATATTTCTACTCTGAAATTAATTTTTTTTTACTTGTTTGGCAAAAATTAACTCTTGGGAATATTAAAATCATCAGTTATTTTCCGATTAGGCCTACAAATACCTAATACCTCCAAAATATAGCAATTTATTTTAATTTCAGCAACCTGTTTTCTAATGCTTGAGTCTGCGTCCGCCCGAAATTCAAACACAGTTTTTTACACTTGTGTATAGCCGAACCCTACATTTGTGAACATTTCATTTAAATTTATTTATTATGCTATTTTTCAAAATAACGTCACGCTTTGCTCAACCTGTTTTACATCATGTTATGAAAAGTTTCACATTATAACGTCACGTTCTCATCAGCACGCGACACGCTTTGAACTGTCGGCACGTTTTCATAAGTTACGTTATAAAAAGTTACGTCACGTTATGAGAAGTATCAAATTATAACGTCACGTTCTTATCAGCATGCGTCATGCTTTGAACTGTCTCGAAGTCATGTTTTGTGGTCACGTTATCAAAGTCACGTCGCGTTTAACAGAAGTCAGGCCTATTTTAACGATGTCACGTCATGCCATGTCATGTCACGTTTGGTGATAATTTTTGTAATACATTTTTATTGGGACTGTCAAGCAAAGTGTCTGATATCTGGTGGTAATTGACGAAACTAACAAAGGGGTACTGATGAGATGTCGATCAGCGCAATCATATGTACACTTATGGTTGCGAAATTTTCAAAATTTTCAAGCAATTTTCGAATTGAAATACAGAATTTTAATTTCTGACTCCTAGCGGTTCATTATTGAATTTACAAAGAGGTACCTCACATTAGCGCTCCAACAGATTCTTGACAGTCCCAATGGAAAATTCTTATTATGCTTGTTTGTACCGCTGGTCACATTTGGTTCCGCAAGGCGCCAAAGTCGATCTACTTTAGTGAAATCTCCATTTCAGTAAAAGTCAACCATTCATTCTATTCTATAAAACGATCTACAGCTCAAACTACGCACGAACTTTCAACGTACTAAATCGCATGTTTCGATTATTGCGACATGATAATTTGCATTGAATGGAAATCGTCCGTGATTGAAAATAACAGCTATTTTTTTTGTACACACAAGCATCGGAATTGAAGCACGAGATGTAAAGAGTAATGACCAGAATTCAAAGAACTCGAAAATAAAGGAACGTTTATTGTTTCTCAAAATCAATTCTAGTGTGTACAAATTCCATCGATATTTTTCCACGTACAAATTATTCCGACTCTTGCACTGAAATTTCCAACCAAAATACTCAAGAGATATAAATGACATAAAAATTGGGTATGCCATAGAAGACACACAGCAGAAGTAAGAACTTCTTTGCACGGATTGAGTAAAGTCCAAAATTTATCAATTTTATTAAATTCAAAGATGGATATATGTAAATAAAAGTATAAAATTCGATAAGTTGAATACAAAATGCGCGCGCTGTAAAAAAGAGGAAGGGGGTGCTGGTGAGGCACCGGTCGGTCGGTCAGTCGGTCGCGTAACGTTACGTTCTCACCGATTCAGTCCTCACTCCTCAACAGAGACGAGGGAGTCTGCGCGCGCCGCGCGGTAAAAAGAGAGGAGAGAGCGTAGTGCATCAGCGTTACGTTTTTTTTCAGTTTGGTCCCCGTAACTTGTTTTTTCATGTGAATGTCACCAAAGAAGTTCTCACTTCAAAAATAAAATTTCGAATAGAAGGCAGCTTTATGAAAAAAACAAACAAAATTACGATTAAGTAATTTTTACATGGTTCATTATTTCACACAACTCTTCGTTGCACCTGTCAACATAATGTTTACAATACTCGATACTCGATAATCGAAACATTACGACGCATTGAAGTTGAACAACATCAAATACCTATCTCATCATACTACCTATAAAATGCATCTATTGGCCGAATTTTTCCTCCATTTTGCAAGTCGCTCATAACAGGTTTATACCTTCCGCATTAACATGGGCGTCATAGTACGCAAACTAATATTGACAACTAATTAAAGTTTAACTTAATTTTGGTAAAATCTACCAACCACGACATGTGCTTTCCGGTATCTACGCACCTAAACTTGACCGCATTTAATACTCGTTCGTAGATTCCACGCGAGTTAGTTGCACAGGTCATCGAAAAACTGGAAATTTAAACCCCGCAGAAAGCACGATTACAAAGTTTACCCATTTAGTTGTTATCTAATACAAAGTATACACACGACAAACGAACGTCAGCGATTTGTTGGCCAATTCGCATCCAACGTGCCGACTACCTACCTTTTATTAAACTTGTTTATAGTCTGCGCTTTAAATCTGGTCGCAATTGTGTATTGTTGCGTTACTTCCATCAACTATAAGCTACCAGTTTTTCAGTTAATTTTCAAAAATTACCTTTTTTTTCCCTCCGCAAAACTTACAGCAGCTGTCGTCGCTCGATATCACGAATAAAAATGTGGAATTACAACTATGTAGCAACTGGAGGAATAATTATACGTTATAAATCTAACCATGACATCATCGATAGGTTCTTACAGTACATTCGAGAATAGTAAATGAACGTTATGCTCTATTGCCCTCATTCGCAATCTTCTCAACCTTTTTGATTGAAAAAAATTAAACGACGAGATAAAAGATCTCCGCGCACGAACTTTGTATTGTTTTTGAGCGCTAAGCAAGAGAAATAATTCGCTAATAAGTTCAACTTTAATATTCAGGTATTTGGCATCACGTAGAAGTGTTGATAACGTATTAAAAAACTGGGTCTCATTATCACCACGCGTAATAATACGTATCGATAAAAACATAAATAACTGATTACAGAAACAAAGGAAAATATCGCCTGGATGAATACTTCGAGTCCTCGAGTCACTATAATTTACTCTTCGCTTTATCATTAGAAAGCAAAACTTGGAATAAACGTATTTCTAATCATTCCGCTCGGCGGTTAATTACATACGGAATAAGCATTATCGAGGTAAATATTCCCAACACGACGATTGCAACGGGAAGCAAACTCGATCAAGGATTTTCTCACATGCGAACGCCAATAAAAATATTTCAATTTCAATTCGCAATTTTCTTACCAAGTTTCCACCAAAAAATTATAAAAAGTAAAACCACTACGGATGAGTTAAGGTAAATCATTTATGAAACAGGAACAAAAACGAAAGCGAAAGGTAAGAAAAAATTATGTAGATTTTTTCCAATGTTTACACGGTTCTATTAATGATCACATATTTGTCATTCGTAACTATAACACTGAATGAGAGCTTGTTGAGTAAAAATTTATTACGAAATTCTCGCGTATAAATAGTAAAGACAATGTCTACATTACATATACATTATCATATTAAGAGGAAAAACGAAGAGTGTACAAGGAGAAAGTACAAGTACAATGAAAATTAATTCAAAAAAAATTTTCTTTTTAATTCTTCATTACACTCGATAAACATATAAACTTACGGCATAGAGGAATATAACTTTTTATTCTTATTCGAATATGTCAATTTTTTTATCAATAAAAAATTACTAACAATTTCTTACGTTCGTTACCAAACAAACAAAATCTTCCAGGGGCAAAAAAATAAAAAAGTTACATACTCCTGCAGAAATACCGACGAACTTGACAAGTATGAAATAGTCCTCCGCCCCCTCCTCCCATCTCTCAAAAAGTAAGTTGTTTGCTAGCTCTGGTAATCGTGGTTCTGTTATCGAGCTGCAATAAAACTTTCAATGATTTTCATAGCAAATTGTATTTACATGAAAAACCCCTCAGCACTATGAAAAATCGCACATTTCAGTGATAACACATCGATCTTTTTAGAATTTAACATGAAAATTCCCCTCCTTAAAATATCGTGGCTCGTCGCTCCAAAACCGACTAGACCACTTGGTTTTAGATTTTTATGGTTGTTTTTAGAGCAACAAACGAACAGAAAATTCACTTTGAGCGTAATTTTATAGGTTGTATTTTTTCTTTTATTTTAATGACGTTCGTGGAACGGACTTGCGTCATCATTACATATTTTTTCCTTTTATCACTACACAGAAATTTTACACCACCCTCTTTGGCCCCCTTCATCGAATATTTTGAAAAATTGTATTCCATTCTGCTTCCATCCCCGCTATCTGTGAACCAAATCCGCTGGGGTGTTTTAATCATGACGTCACAGACAGCGCTGCGTTCGGGAAAAAGGTGAAGTAGCGGGACAGACGTTCAATTTGCATCGACTCTTTTGGAGGAGCGCGAGTTTTTCCAAATTTTCACGATTATTACTGGGTCTATGTAAAAATTGCAAAGAAGTAAATTTTTAAAGCGGAAAATTTCTGATTTGAGTATTTTTTGATGAGCGAACTTCATACAATATCTATCTCACTTCGTCGTTGATTACGTCAAGCGTTAATTTTACAAATAAAAACACATCAACTGGATCACTTCGTAAACCGGTTGAGATGAAAAATACGGAAAAATATTGCAAAGATATAAAATTTTAAGGGAGAAAACAAGAATAGAAGCACATAGAAATTTTTTTCACACTTGGCTAAACGGACTTACAAATTTAGGACCTTGAAAATTCTATACAACGTCTAGCAAAACGAATCATCTTCAGACATTAATCAAGGTTTCAAGCACGTAGTTTTGTGTAATTAAATGTCGATTATAATACTTATACTAGCGAATTCAACTTTTCATACGAGTATGTACGAAAAATCTCACTCAACGAAGCATCTATTATTTAACCTTGAAAATATGCAGGAACCAATTTAAATGATAAGAGATTTCCATCGCGAATATAATCTTCAAAATTACGTTATTTTTACGATTTTTACCAAAAAATAAATAAATTTCAAAAACTCGCATATTAACTCTTCATCAACGTACAAATATAAAGATTTAAATTGCATAAGAAATCCATTCGATTTGAAGTAGCGATTACCTCTCGGGCTTAGTTCAATGTAATTCAATATAAAGATCAAAAAACCCAGAGACATTGGCGCTCAAAGGTTTCAAATTGACATAATTACGTCAAAAATTGACAATAACGCGTGAATAATCAACAATCGACATAACGTACTTTCTAAAAACTTTATGCTAATAAAAAAAGTACATTCGCGATATAAACACATCGTACAGATACGTCATTTCTACGTACAAATTAACCAACATCGCAGAATAAGTTATTAAAACATAAAACTCGACATGACCTACCTCGCTTAGTACAATTACAGAACCATAATTTGCAATACCATTGAAATGGATTATCAACATCCATGTTACTCTAAATGTTCTCAAACTCGTGAACCTTTTTCCAATAATCCATAAACCTTCGATATTTAACCAGTTGACATTGTAATCTATGTCAAAGGGCAAATTCTTACGATTTCCGGAAAAAAGAATGTCGCTCTGAAGCGTCGTATGAAAGAAGGATGAAACCGTCGACCATTCAAATTATTAATTTTTTTCATCCAATACTAACATTGCCAGCGGCTTCGCGAGTAATAAATAACGAATTAAACCTCGTCATTTTAAACATAAAACGTTATCCTCGTAATTCGTAAATACATATAGCGATATATCCTACGAAAAAAACATACCCAATAAATTATTCGTCAATGATAATTCGGTGAAAATAATCAACCCGAGGTTCTAAAGTTTGCAAGCTCTGGAAAGGTGAAATACTACGAGTATTTTCCTCGTATTTTTCGTACCATTATTACAATCTAACCGCTCGTGTTTATAATTATTATTTATTATCAATTACTACGACGTAAACGACGTGAAACTTACGACACGCGGAGTTCATTTACATAAACCAAACGATGTATATTTAATTACGATGATTATTACTTTTACTTTTATTACAATTAGCAAATTCTGTACGATGACAGTTCGTGCGTCGATGTCTGCGAAAAACAAAAAGATTCATTTCTTCGTCCACTCTATAAAGCTTGAAGGTTACTGAATAAATAACTCGTACGACGATAAACAAATACAAGGAAAAAAAATCAAAGAAAACATCTCGATCCTCGACAAGAAATGCCCTCATTATGAAAGCTTCACGATACCTCAGACATGTGCAACTTCTTTATCATGAATGTACTCGCGCGAATCAAATTTGGCACACTTTACGTCAAGAATGGAATAACATACGATTGAAAAGCGATACCCTTTCTTAGAAAAACTGGACAGAATATTTCGTAAAAATCCTGACAAGTAGGAGACCTTGAAACTGGACGAAATTATGAACCTACGTTGAGAATTGCAAGGAATCGAACGAGAAATATACGGTAAAAAATGAACGGAATTGAAATCTCCTGCTCGCACTTATACCGAAAACCGGTAACACGTGTACCGTGTGCAAAGACCATAAACGACTGCAGCAAAACTAAAATTGTGTTCGATGAATATTTCATCTTAATCTCGCCATTAGGAATGTAGAAAATAAGAAATGCCATCAAACAAAAATAATTGTTTTGAATCAGCCAAAAGGAAAACTTTTCGATGAGCTTATACATATATTATTTTAATACAATTATTTGAACATAAAATATTAAATTTCAATATTAATGATTCAATTTTATTTTATAATTTTTTTATATCAATTTCTTTTCATATATTTCACATATTAACGCTGTGTAGAGTGCAAACAACAGATGGCAGAAATGGCATCTATTTTAAGAAAATACAAAATTTTGATATAGCATCTGTAATTAGTAGATGCCGCTTTGGAATATGTTTTTCCCTATATAGATGCCAATTTTGGAATATTAAGCTGTGCTTCACCATGTAGTCTGCGCAGAGCTAATGTGGTTTAATAATAATAAAAGTATTTAATACTTTTAAATCAAAAAAACCTTAATACAATATACTTGAAATTTAAAATAATTTGTATTTATTGACATTTTATTGATTTAATTTGAATTTTAATACGCATCTGTTATATAAATTATAAAAAATATTTTCCGCAATTTATAAAAAACACTTTAATGTGATCACTAAACACTGGAATGTATGGTTCTTTCGCGTGTTTTAAATAGCCCCCATAAAACTCATCGTATGACTACATTGTGGGGTTAATTTATCGGTTAATTATATGCCATCATCGAATAATTCAAGGTTAAATTTGGTAAATATTCCAAAAACCTACAATTAGCAGGAAATCGCATAAAAATGCAGGTATTCAATCCATACTAATTTATAATTTTATCAATGATTCGTTGCATTATAAACCAGCAATCTATCAAAACGTTTTTACGATGTAATTAAAAATAGTAACAGTATGTACAAGTGATACAATGAAAAGTATATTTACTAACTCAAACTGCGAACAAGAGAAAACATTATCAGCAGGAAACTTGCACGATCATTAGTAAGTGTGTTGGTAATGACATTTTCTTGCTTTTTGGAAACGAATTTCAATTGTAAACAGTATTTTAGTTCCGAAGCTTTTAATACTTATGTTAATAGGTTCCATCGCGTATTATTTTACTGACGTTATAAACGATATCAAAAAAAACTTACAATTTTTGTTTTTCCGTATAACAATCACACTACCGTTATAGACAAGGTTATATGCATATATTTATAATCTTTATATGGAAAATTGATTTTTCAAGTTTTTACTTCCTCAATAAGCGGAAAAAACAAAACAAAATAACAAACATATCAGAAAAAATCAAACTTATAATCACAAAATGTAAATTATGTTCAGATATTTATCAATTTAGTTTTGATCAAGATAAGTATTGTATTTTATTTATATTTTAAATCGTATCTACACTCAGTAATTCCGCAAAGGGTTTAATTCAAGTATAAATTCATTTTTTAATGAATACCAACAAAGAGAAACAAACAAGAACACACATTTAATACAGTTACGATGAGATTATTTAGTCCTTTTTTAATTACCTAAACAACATCTGTATCGATCGCTGAATACTTCAATGCTTTTTCGTTAAAAACCAATTAAATTCAATTAATACAAAATGAAACAATTACACACCAACGCAGATGATAACTGATGTAATTAAGTAGGTGTGAAAATTTCCATTTACATGGCACAAATACGTGTTTTTTGAAATGTAAAATAATGTCTAATTTTATTACGAAAATAACTGAAGAATTGAAAAAGTTCCGATTTCGAGAGTTATTATCCTAATAGACAATAAGTTGAGACACGATTAAAGAATTAAGCCGAATAATTAACATATTTCAACAACTTTGAAATATAGGTACCCAACTACCAATTACCTATCTAAATCTAATTTCGCGGTTGATTTCTTTCAAGAAAAAAAAACAGCACGAAAATTATTTTCTTTGTTTTAGATCATAAAAATTGAACCACTTTAACAGCAGTTATTGTTGAAATAGTGAAATAGCTGGTTATTATACTTTACAGAATATTACACCATACGTGAATCATCGCATTCGATAGGTAATATCGTGGAAACACAGTTATAGAGTAGGTAGGTACAGGTAGGTACTAGGTAGTAAAAAATATTGAATCGATACTCACATAATGTTATTCACTTGAAGTCAATTTCTGATTGTCAAGATAAATTTCAATTACATTTCAGAGTTCGTTTAAATATAATACAGTCATGAGACATTTTTGAAGAACTGTCAAACAAGTTATACGAACAAATTTACTGATAGTACGAGGAAAAGAAGAGATATACTCTGGAATCAACATGCAAGACACCATCACGTTTTTATCAATATTATCGCAAATGCAAGGTTTCAATTTTACATGCTTTTTGATACCAAGACCAACGTCATATTGGAGTTAAAAATATCGTCGTTATTTAATCATAGCACAGTAATTGTACTTTCATTATCACATTTACGAAGAATTATCGACAACGAATGTTATAATTTATTGATGTTGCGCTATTATGACGGAAAATTAGTGAAAAAAAGAACGCTATCACTACCACAATGTAATCACACGAGAGAATAGTCATAAGTTAGTTATCTAAAAAGACAATGAACATTATACTTACCACTATCGAAGAAAATATTGATGATATATTAGGTAATTACAATTCAATCATACTAAATCAAGGAACATATTTCGTGAAATTGTACCAAGTTTATAACACCGAAGAAATTACGATTAAATATTAAATTAAATAAAAAATGCTCGTAACAATCCACAGTACGTAATAGTAATCCGATCAATGCATCACAAGTTCACAACAAAATTCATATACGACCACAACGGGCGCTGATAAAAATAAAAACACGCTGAACCGGCGAAATGGCACAAATCCGTCTTACACTTTACTTCCCCAATTGCAGGGTTCACTTCATGTTCGCTTTAAACCACGAAGTTCGCTCACCTTCCCAACACCCCTCCAATTAGAGTTCTACGATACATTCGCGCCGCGTTTTGTTTACACGTTCGGCACACTGTTGATATGATGCAGTGTTACCAAACAAAACAACGTAATGCATTACTTTTTTGTTACAAATTAATAATATTGCAGAAATAGTTATAAATTTAATTTAATGAAAAAATAATAACGTGCTGCTTGGTTTCAAATTTGGTCACTGTACGAAATAAATACAGAGATGATACCAAAATTTATATTTTTCGTTTTTTTTACGAAGAGTTACATATGTATATCAAGAAGTAATTTTACAGAATAGGTAACTATTTGCGGAAAGAAAAAAATAGAAATTCATGGTCACATTTGAATACTTCTAATCAATTTTGGAAAAGTTGTTTTATATCAAAATACGCCTATTGTTTTAATTTGTTCTTTGTAAAAATTGGATAGAACCCACTATCTTTCAGATTCAAGTTGAACCAGAACCGCTGGGAAACACTTCATTAAAAGCACACATTTTGTTTATTTCGAGAGATCTTTATTTTAAACAAAAATTAAAAAGTGTTTGTATTTCTTTGTTTACTAGGTGTCGACATTAAGTAGAAATCATCACTAATGATTACTAATTTTCCTGCATATTTATTAAGAAGCAACCAAATGTGCAACACATTTGAAACGAGATAGTATGAATAATAAGTTACATAACTGATTGTTGCAGGAGGAATATCCACAAAGAAATAATCTGAAAATATCGCTTAGCATGAGATGACAAACAAGCCATATCAAAAAATCGTCGTGTTTGATGAAAAAATGAAAATTATGGGATCTGAAATAGATTAAACTCACACTAGCAAATTTATCACCGTTTCTTGCATAAATTGATTATGGAGTTATGGAGGGTATTACTCTTGAAGTGTTTATCGCTCAGAATGCGAGTTAAACTACTGACATATACGTCATTGCAGAAGTGTTTATGTAATTATGTATGTAACTAGTAGTAACTACTCATTAGTTACTATAATTATGTTTGTTATAAGTCGTGTAATAACCTCTATATCAAATGATCGGTTTGCACGGAGCAGTTGGTAATATGCACCATATTGATATTTTTCACGTGTCCAATTTTCACTTATAAATTCACATTGAACGAATCAAACTCAAAATTACTCTCAACGTAAAAACAAGGTTCATTTCAAAAACATTTATTATAAAAAATTCATCCACATTCCGCAATTTGTATATTTAAAACCATACAAAAAAAAACAAATAAAACACTCGATACTTAATTTTAAAAAATTCAATATTTTATTGAAAGGTAACCATAATAAAATCGTATACTTTTATCGCATAAATCCAATACAATGATTCGGGTGTACTAAATCTTACGTAACATACAATGTTTGATCATAACAAAAATAAAAATGTCTCGACATGAACTATTTAAAAAAATAAATAAATAAATAAATTTAATAAAATACGAAAAGAGAAAAATCTACGTATGAATTAAACACTTAATATAAAATTTGAATATGAGATTTACAAATAATTTGGTGTTTATCTCACAGAGATTAGTTTCCACCTCAGGAAGATGAAAGCTGCTATTCTCAATACTAAAAATATAATTATTAAAGCGATGATATCTAATTCGAATTTAGAATCAACCATGTCTAACTCTCTCAGTGTCGTGATGGGGTTTCTAAAATGACAATAATCCTGAAATAAAATTTCCAACATCAGTTTCAATTCTAAAATTTCAGTATAACGAAAATTTAAAAAAATACAAATTGATTTCTCGTAATACCTGGAAGCAATTCAACTTCGTTCTATTATATCCATAGGTAGCTATAGCAGTACCCTCGAAACCGTATCGAATATAACTGAGATATGTTATCCATCTCAAATAGACTGGAATGGCATCGAAACTAACAAAGAACCCAGAGAAAAGTAAGAACGGAACTGACATAACTGGTGCCAAAAATACCCCGTTCTGAAAATATATAATTTGATAATTTAGAAAGTCCCGTGAACTATAAAAACAGCATTTCAAAAATCGCAAGTTTCAGCTTACCTGCACATTCATAGCAGCACCAACGACCAAGCCAACGCTTTGAGCAACGAACGATATAAGTAAGCAAGCTGAAATGAACATGCCAAATCTGAACATTTCCATTGGTTGTGATGTTAACCAGTACACAATGCTCGCATACATCACACAAAATATCGCCTGCAAAAAAAATACAAGAAATAAAACAGTAACTATTCCAAGTAATAAATATTTTTCAATTATACACACTTGGAACGGTAAATCAGAAACGGTAATAGCCAAATAATATGCTCTCAATGAGTACCATCGATTGAAATGCTCTTTCACAAGAACTGGCATTTCCAAAGGAACTGAAACGTAAAATTTCAACATAATTAAAGTACGCCTAGAATATAGATACATTTTTCAAATCAAATAATTAAAAATAATTACAGGAGAGAATTGTGATCGTCATGGAGGTGTACATTAAAAATAACATGTTGAAAAACAAGAATCCTAAATTACTGAGAACCTTTGCACCATCGTTACCAATATCGTAATAAAGAGCGCCAATCAGAAATCCGACCAAAATATGAGCAAATAACCTTAGATACATAAGAGTCTGAAAAACAAAAAATAAAATTGCTGTTTAAATTCGAATACACTAACAATTTTTCATAAATGATATTCACCCAATCACGACGACTGAACAGTAAAGCTCTTTTTAATACAATCCACATTTGCGTCAGTTCCGATGTAGCGTATCTCCTTCTGACTCCGGATTGCGTTTTCAACAATGATTGGTTAGCTTTACTTTCCAAATCTTTTTCTTTTTTGGTTTTCTCATTTTTCGGGATAACAATGTTCACATTTTTATCATCTTGAAAAAGAATACAGTTGTGTAAAATTCAAGCGCTACAAATACTTTTCAAAGTGAACAAAATATTTTTACCTATTTCATTATTGAATTTTACAATATCACCTGAAAAATGTCATTAATAATTAATTATTCTTCGTAATATCACATTTTAATAACTATCCGAATAAGTAGCGTTCTGCGTAATTTTTTCTTTGCGTTCAATTTCTCTGAACACCTCTACTTTAATCTAAATCGTTTCCACGAAAATTAATAATGAAAATATAGGTAGGTATCGGAAAAAGGTATTTTATCCACAACATATCTCATTATTTTTAAACATGTAAAATTATCATATTCGCGAATTCTTCAAGTTCGTGCATGGTAATAATCTTTGACGTAAAGAAACATTAATAACATCTAATTTGGAATATGGCATTGAACATTGGAAATTAAAAAAAAAAACTAACAAAATCGCTACCAACTATCAACCAAAACCTGTACAATCATCTATAAGAAATAATCATTGGCATAGATATAGGCTACAGTTGAATAACAATAAATATTTACCATTTTTGGGGGTATCGTTAACGTTTTGATTATTTAATTGTTGATCGTTCTCTTGGTTAGGGAACGGTTTACCATTTTGAACATCATATTTGCCATTTCCAATAGCGTTTACTAATTTCTTCACATTATCGCCGTATTCCCCGCACGACACTTCGATTACTGTAAAAAACATTGAATCAGAAAAATACTTCTTGACAATCTTCTTCGTACAGAACTTCACTTACAAAACGAAGCTGGATTATGGTAACTCGGGCATACTAAACCCAAAGTACCCAAAAACGGTACCAATTGTTGAATAGAACCTTGGTACACGCATTGTCCTTCAGCTAACGTGTACAAATGATCGAACATTTCGAATAAACGAGCACTAGGCTGATGAATCGTACAAATAATAGTACGACCACCGCAGCTAAGAGATTTCAGTAATGAGATGCATTGAAAACACGATGAACTATCTAAACCACTGCAAAACATAATTACAAATTGAGATTACCTTTTTATTATAAATCGGCTGAACTAAAGAAAGAAATCTCACCTAGTGGGTTCGTCAAAGAACATAATCGGAGGATTATTTACTAGCTCCAAAGCAATCGATAAACGTTTCTTTTGTCCTCCAGACAAATTACTCGTTAAAGTTTTCTTATGATCTTGTAAGCCTAATGTTTCCAATATCTCTTGTATCTACGAGTAAAATCAAACGCTTGATAATTTATAGCTTCAATAATAATTTTCAAACGAAATTCACGTAACGTATAACAGCCACATCATTTACGATGATTACTCCGCAAATATAGTTATTGATGTCCTTAAGCTGTCTATTTACCAGTTTAACTGGCAACCGAAAACAGAAATGAAATGCAAATATACTTACAACTTCTTCTTTATGTTTTTTGGACAAATCTGAACTAAGCTTTAGAGATGTTGCAACTTTCATAGCTTCTTCGACGGTCAAGTTTCCGTGCAATTGATTATCTTGCATAATATAGCAAGACAATTTTCTAAAATGGCTTAAATTCCTTTCAAATCCGTTAATTGTAATCGATCCTTCCATACCAGACGTTCTGGAAAATTACCGTTCGTAAGTTTCCATCTTTGTGTTTTTCCATTAGCAAATACTTATCGTGGAAATTAATTGTAAACTATATTCATCCGCACGTCGTGATTATATGATTTAAGAATTAAATAGAAATGATACTTGTACCTGGTTCATAATGTAAAAATTATTTCTTTGAGCGATTTAGATGTGAGAATGCAATATGTATGTAGATCAACAAAATTACTGTCTTTTTCGGCGTTTAATCGAAAAAAATGTGCTTTTATCAAGTCAACAACTAAGCGTTATCATACTCATTGTTGACGTCAGATGTAATGGAAAAATTGGACAAATTGTAGCGAAATCAGCAAAAATAGATCTTTTTGAATTCCATTCAACATCACCAAGATTTCTTCATACACCTAAGTAATACCTACGTCTTCATTAGTTATCATTTCATTTCGCATTTAGTCGTAGTCCAATACCACGCAATTCTTTTGATCGAAACATAATTCTCCTCTCCCGTCACTTCTTCGCGTCATCTCCATCGTGCATCGTTTGCACGCACTTATCAATATTGCAGTAATCTTTTTCGTCATTATGACACAAAAATAATAAATTTTCAGAACCTTTCAGATAAACATCTCAAGGTAAATGGCTAAATGCACACACAATCGTTGTAACGAGGTATAAAGTTCATTATATCACGGCACCGTTTCGTACACATGAGCTCGATAGAGAAAGACACTTTCTTTAAATTCCACAAACATAAGTACCTACTTGTCGATAGTGCTTTTTTTCAAACTACAAATCTATTTTCTGTACCCGGTAATCAGCATACCCACTTTTTTTAATCATTTGGTTCGACACATCGAATACATCTTTCGTTGAACTTCCTTCTTCGTCGAAGCAAACAGGTAATAACGAGACCTTTTTTACGACAATTCTTCTGCAATAGGTATTTATAACTTAAAGGTCTATAAAGTAGTCAATGCCACCAAATTAGCGTGGAGTTGATCAAGAACACGATAGCAAAAAGCGGTCTTCGTTTTGCATAAATACGAGCATATCGTACAAACGAGGAAATAATAATTCGGTAGTAAATTCACGACGCTTATGTTGACAAGTACGACAACTTTTCAACCAAAGATTAGTTTTTCCTCAGATCATATAACTAAATAATTACAAAGACCTTCTTCGATACTGATAACGAAATTTCAAGACGGTTTCGTTAATTCTAGCATTTTTGGGTCATTGAATTTTTATATTTAATCGGGTCAATGTTAGAAAAAAAGCCAGCCGCTGCTACACGTCCGTGTTTATGCATCTGGCCAAATCATTATCAATAGATCTAATTACCCCCGATGCAAGGTTACAATCAGTCTCACGGAGAGTCGTCGCGATACGTTTAAATTATCATTTCTCGATAAGTTGTCTCGTACATGCGTGCCGATCGTGCTTCCTCTTCATAAAACGGTAGGTAGCATCAACACCAAGTTCAAGTATCATCGACGATCAACTTTTCATTATTTCAGTAATTTTTCAAGCAAAAAATTACATAGTTCGGCGCTTACTGCGTAATAATATGAAAAAAGCTTACAACGCGTTCTAATTAATTATTCCGGAACTTGAAATCACCGACGTGCAGAGAATGGAAAACACTCGACGTTTACCTTTCAATGGTCATCGTAAGCAAAACCATTAATTGTGTTTACGTCACAGATTCGATTAGTAAAACTTACTTGTATCCAGTAAGAATGTTCAACAAAGTGGATTTTCCAGCTCCGGAAGGACCCATTATAGCGGTCAATTCGCCTGAGCGTAAACGTCCGCTAACCGACTTCAAGATGGTTTTTTGCCCTAGAAAAATATACAAGGCGTAAGGAAAAATTCCAAAGAATTTTATTCAAGTTCATGTATTCGAACATTCGTACAAGACATTCCCTAGAGATGGAAAAAAATTGAAGTCGAGAAAAAAGATTCCTGTTTTCGTGGTTCCTGAAACTCTCTATTCACTGCTCGCTACGTAACCTTTCATTATGTAACTTAAAATTGAGAATATTTGTTCACGCTTTAGAGATGTCATCAGAATAGCTAAATCTAAAACTCCACTCGTTGTTTAGCACCTTTGAGTGTTACATAATTACGTTAAACTAATCCGACAAGTCGCATAATTAAATCGCATTAAAAACTACTCGAATGTCAACAATACACTTTTCATGGAGTACGAGCCTATTTCGTTTACAGATTCGATGATCGGAACAAAACTACAATTGCCATAATTATATCCATTTTCTAAAAAAAAAAATTATTCTGATGAAAATTCCAACGATAGAATGGTCATATGCTCGTGCCATGAAATCCATGAATAATAAATACATAACAAACGATTTCGCGTTCAATCAATAAACCTGAAAATTTAATTTCTTCCTACGTACAGAATACTTCGTTGCGAAGATTTCAAAAAGAAAAGCTTTTCGTCGAAATTTCGATGGAATTTTTAAAATGGACATTTTTACCATCATTTTTAAAACTTAATCGTCCGTCCGCAAAAACGAGTCGACCTTGTTTGTGAGTAATAACAAGTTGTTTTCTCTGTGTTTAAAAAAAATACCGGTTTGTCTATCAAAGATGGCGGCCATGAAAATGTTAACAGCTTTAATGTTCGGCTGCGATTTAAAAAAACTCCAGTGTACGGTAGATGTACTCGAAGCTTACGTCAATGGTGAATGATGGTGTGAATTTTCATATTTTTTTTTCAATGACTCGTTGTCGCATTGACTATCCGGTTTGGAGTCAATTGCGGAAATAGAATCTTTTCAAAGATCACATTTTTTATCTGTTGAGAGCATGGTTCCCGTAGAGAGTCGTAGACTTATCCGCATTTTTGGCATTTATACATTCGCTTCAAAAACGAATGAAGGGATTCGGAAATTAAATAAAACTCGCATAAAATTCCACGAAGTGATAATATCATCGAAAATGAATAATTTCGGATTTTCCACAACAGTTTTAATCCAACAAACTCGTTCGTTCGATGCATAAAATCTGAAAAACACTCAAGCTCATCCACTCGTCGGAAAAATTCACGTCGTAAATCGTTTCTTGTTCATTTCCGCAAATTAACTTTCAATACGGGATATAATGTTTCAGTAATTCATATTATAGAAAATTTTTAAATCATGACCCGTTTTTTTACGGTTTTATTCACCGTGAACTTTGTATTTACCCAAAAGGTTATTTTCTTGCAAACGCTAAAGGTTATACATCGTTCTTATCATGAAAAACGTAATAAAATGTTCAATGCGAAATTGCATTACTAACGATTGATAAATCTAATCAACTCATGGGGAAGACGAATTCCAAGTTAAAATATACATTTATGTACGATGTATAAAAAAGAAAAAAAAACAATGACTCGTACACACGTTCATCAGAACTGATAATTTCGTTTTACTCTGCGTGAAACGTTCTTCATCGTATCACGTTTCTTGGTACTGAATAATTACTAATTAGATGATTTGATAAAAATTTCGCCGTATTCTTAGGCAGTGATGCACAGTTTTACAGAATTCTACCTACATTTTTAAAAGAATAGAATAAAAAACAGTAGTTCGACGCGATGCCGAAAGACATATTTACAAATCAAAAATACAAAATTTAAATTGCAAATTTTATTCAAAGTATTGATGTATACCATTTCAACTGGTAATTTAAAATTTACAGATGCTCATTCGAGGTTTTCCTGACAAGAATTCGTCAAAAAAAATGCATAATATAGAAAAATCCCCTCCCCCAGAAAAAGATCACATTAGCGGTGAAACCGTATCTGCGCAACAATATTACGTAATCGATTAACTTTCAAAAAAAAGATCGTTTATTAACAATTTTAATTTTCCACGTTGAAGCTCAACTACCGTACAGTTAAAAAAAAGCTAATGACGAAATTAACTTTTCATTTTGTTATACGTATTAATTATGGCTACTGTTACCATGTATTTCTTACGTATAATTATTTGATAGGAATGTAATGATTTTAACAACAATGACTTAATGACTTCTATGAAGACAAAGCGATGTCTCATCGCGATAACAACGACGCTTCGTTAGTTAACCATAAAAGAACTATCTTGGTTTATCATTTCGTCGATACGAGTTTGTTGGCAAATAAAGAATAAAAAATAACAAATTTTTCCAAGCGTATCATCTCACATAGAAGAAAGATTTCGTTTATATCGTCCTCATTTCGATGTACATATGTTCTGTGGTACATTCTAGATTGTACATCGCAAATGAACTTTGTTAAGTGCAAAGATAACTATCGGCGATCGTGGCATATGAATTTTTTTGATGATTGTACAAAAACGCTAATAATCTGAACATGTGTGTAGAGTATAAATATAGCATCATCATTTATGTACACAATACACCTTTGCTTCGAATAAAGACGTCATCATGCTGAAAGATAAGAATGTTTTGTTTTGAAATCACAAAAATACTTCAAATCACGTTCAATTCAATTTGTCAATTCGGTGAAAATTTCATTTCAAATAAATACGAGTACGTTAAAAAGACGAAAGCACGAGGCGTCAAGATACAAGAAACACGCTAAGAAATATTGTTTTATAAAATCACATTTTTTTTCACCATATTCAACTCAACAATAAGTAGACTTACTAATTCAAATTATTTCCATGGCTTTTCGACTTTTCCCCTGGAAATAATGTAAAAAGCGTCGCTCACATTTGCTTAAAGTCTTAATCATTTTTGTTAGAATCAACTTTTTGCAAAATTACTAATGAAGCTGATCATCACGATGCCAATATACTGGGTGTCCGAGTCCGATGGAACTGATAACAGTGATTGGATTTTTTATTCAGGAAAAAAATACACAATTCGATATTGTTTAATTGATTTCTACCATTCTTACTATAAAATCAAAAAAGTACTTAATTTTCTGGGAAAGGGGACAGGGGAAGGGCGTAACCTACTGCCCAGTACCGAATAACCAATTGATCGCCCCCCCCACCGGGAAAATAGATTACTTTTTTCGGTTTCACTGTAAAAATGCAGCAATGGCTTAAGCAATGTTGAATAAGATATCATTTTCTTCAATAAAAGATCAAATTTGGTCTTATCAATTCACTTTTAAGTTGAAAAACTGCAATTTATTCAATATTTCTAGAATTGATAAAAAACTACAGAAATTGCAATTTTTCAACTTAAGAATGGATTGATAAGACCAAATTTGATTTTTTTATGAAGAAAATAATGCCCAGTTAAACATTGCTTAAACCAGTGCTACCATTTTTTACAATAAAATCGAAAAAAGTCAATTATTTTTCCGAGTGGTGGTCACCCGGTACCTACCAACTCTACCTACTCAATGAACTACCTACATAAAAGGAAACCAAGATAAAATACTCTAAATCCACAAGGAATGGTTTTTGTAATCTTTCTGCTTTGAGTAACAAATAAAATAGGGCCTTTCTTATCTTCGATATACGTATTATTCAGAAATAAAATATTTTTCGATAATGTTCGAAGAATATTTAATAAAAACAAACTTCAGTTCACACTTTGCGATACTGTTACGATGCAGAAACAAATAACAAGTGTTATAATGATCCAAAGTACAAGGAAAATTATACATAAAAATGTAGCCTAACTTCGTCAAAGGCTGCGTTATCACTTGACCTTGTTATTTCCGCAATACATGAAGGCAAGAAATACTCGTCAAATATTCAACTTGCGAATACTACAAATACTTCGAAATACAGATATCGCATTGAAACATTATCAATAAAATCTTCCATGTTTTAGTACTCAAACAACAATCAAAATAATCTTTGGAAATCTCAAAATATAGGCAAGGTACTTAAACGTACCGAACTACAACATACATTCAACATCACGCTAATATTTCCATTTTATGTCAAATTGCAGCAAGTATAGGTAAAGGTAAAACCTAAAACATTACTTAAACTATCACACCACTCCATCAGAAAATTATTCTACTCACACATATTACACACACAATGACTTACAACATCGAGTAATTAGAGCGAAAATGCCTCTCATAATTGACCAATTATCAACAGACGAAAACTCTCCGCTTACTTCACGTTATCAAAATACTTCCTTACACGTTGAATGACCTCCATAAATATGCAAAATACATTATAAAACGTTTTGATAAATTGGTTTTCCATTTTCAACCATAGATGGCATTTATTTAAAGATTAGAACAAATTTACAACAAATACTTACGTTTTTTGCGGCCTTCCGCGACGGTGTACTTCAAGTCTGAAAACGCGATGTCCACCGGTGGCCTTTTTGGCAGATGCGTCAAAGTCTTCGGTTGACATGGCGTTATTGTTATTTTCACCGAACCTCCCCTGGAACCAACGGTGTTCGGTAATAAATTCATATTCGAACTATCTTTGATGTTGTTCGGCATTTCTAGGACCATTTTTATATTTGTTGAAAGGAATAACCGTCTATATTTTCACGGAAACTTATTCACTCCGTAATATTGAAAACTCAAATTTCGGCAGTGCCCCGTAACACGAAATAAATAAATAAATAAATTACAAAAACAAACTAAACGCTACATTTACACGGTAATCGTTTGCCTGTCGGAGCTAGACTAAATGATTTCTAATTAACGAACCGACCAGGAAGGTAACCAATCCTAGTGTTTATGTTCGTGTAGAAGAGTTGATCTTGAAAAATGACCGCGAAAAAACAACTATTACTAGTAAAAAACCTCGCGAAACTATAAGAAAAAAATTATTAATCGCGAAGAAGCTGCTATCCTTGCGCCTGCATAAGGAACATTTTCTATGATTATAAACCTTCCAACATTTCTCAAACAAAAAGGAAAAATCACCAGTTGTCGAACAAACTCACAATGGTTATGGTGATCTTGTTATAATTTGATTTCCAATCGCATTCGTGTCGCTATCATGGACTTTGTTCGGCTATTAAGCATGAGGAAAAAAAAACGCGCAAGATGTACTTTGATTTGAGGTAAGATATGAATTTTACGCACTATTTTTATCGCCATATTCTTCCAAACATTTGTGATAGTTCAAAATGAAACCAATGTGCGATTTCGTACATCAAGGTAAAACGTTAAGACCTTAATCTAACTATTGTTTTTTAAGCGCCGATGGAATTTAATTTTGTTTAAAGATTCATCAAACGTACAAAATTCTGTACAATGCATGATTCTATATTTCAAACACAATAATTCATATTTCAACTAGAAATTAATTTGCATATCAAGCATATTCTGATTCCGCATGTTACATACAGTGTACGTTTGTACATAGTTTGATTTTGGAAACGTAATTTTTCCACCAGTCAGCGGAATAAATAAAATTGTACATTTTATTCGAATAATAACGAGGACTATAATTTTTAAAGCATACACTATAATATAATAGTGAATTATAGTTACACATAGACACTTTCAATGTGTGCATGTGTGCGACTGTGGAGCCACTTATTATCGCAATAAAGCTGCGTTACTTGTTCTGTTGCTCAACCGAAGCGCAGCCCGTTGATATCACACATCAGATTTCATATTTCAACAAGAAGAATAAAATGAACTTATGTAAATCTGCTAGAGAACTCACAGGACGGCTATTTCAATAATGGAAATTCCTTAAATTTATCAAGTAGACAAATAGAATCTTTGGTGAAAATAATTCCCAACTTAATTTCATCAAGTAAATAATAATTACGGAATATTTCAATATTCATCGAAGTGAATACAGTTGTGACGTTTCAAATCAAATAATAACCTATTAGCAAATTTTCAAGATTTCTACTTTAATTTTGAAATAATCAAAACTATTTGTCAATTTGACGAGTCTTCCGTAGATTTCATGAAAAAAATTCTGAATTTTGGAAGGTAGGTCAAGATTTAATCTTCCTGCATTTGTAATGCATTAAAGTAAAACGACTCTTACAAAAAAAGCTACATCACAATTGAACGTAGGGATACTTTGCAATGTAGTACTCTTGACTAAAAAAACATGTACGAAGTCATGCCAAGTACATCTGTTTGTAATTTTATCGAAAAATTTTCCACAATAAAAACCGATTTTCCAATTGAAGATTCTACCTTGAATGCAATGAAAATTGTTTTAGAATAATCGCTTTAAATAGAAATTAACTTGTGCATCAACCATAGAACCATATACTGTTCCACAATGAATCTTCTGACATTACCAACGATTCTTAGACTCTTTTGGTTGCATTTGCATTCTTGTCAAAAAATGATTTACTTATGTTTATACAAAAGAATAGGTACCTCATATAATGAGGATTGCAGAATTTCCAATTTAACTTTTCTCAAAATAGGTGCGAATGAAGAAATTACGAAAAAAAAAGAAAAAAACATTCATTGGCATTTCCAAGTAAATTAAATTATGTGTCATGCAGATGTTTTATGGGTAACTTGTAACTTCTACTCAAATACGCTTAGCCTGGCGAAGGGCCGGGGGGAGGGTGTAGTATTGTAAAGTGTATAGGTAAAAAAAACACAATCTAATTAGTACCTAGACCTACTAGTTCATTTCACCCATCGAGCAGCTCCTTATTTTCTTTTTGAAGACGATCGAAAATTTCTCCTCAAGAAATACACACAGAATTTACCAATTTACTGCTCTTTTTAAACCCAAATTCTTCCAAATGAGTCGTGAAATAGTAAAAAAAAGTTCCAATAAAAATTCAAACCGTAAAATATTTTAATAACCAATTGCACATAAATGTTTACTTTCGCTACGATAAAAAAGTGGCTCTGTGGTAGAAAGTATTACGTTAAGTGTAGAACGTATTCGCGTGTTTTATATAACGATGGTTATCGGATTTCGTAAGGTGCGAGACATGTAGTCAAAACCAGTTCCGTGTAATACTCTCTACACTTCGCTGGAAAAATTACAACATCTCGCTGAACGTATTCGTGCTAAAAAAGTATCACTCATTGCGAAGTAAATCTTCTCTCAATGGTGTGATCAGATAAAAACAATAAGATTTTCAATCCGATTAAAAGACTAGGCAATATTTTCTAAAAATATTTAAAAAATCTGAATCATGAATTAGATATTTAGAAATGAAAGATAGGTCGTTGACCTTATTGTTCAACAAGTGTGTGGTATCAATAAGTTTTTCACAAATGACTTCTTATAACTAAGTGATGCATAGTAAACACATCTCATACATGAAAATATTCAACATAGATCAACAATCGCACACACAGCCCCTTGAAAATGTATTTCATTTAAAATTAAAAAGATTTTCAATGACAATAACACCTCAAAATAAATCAAAATAAATGAAAAAGGAAAACATAAAACTCACTTGTTGTTGTTGAGTAGAAAGGAATCCATTATAAATGAATATAAATGATAGATGACGATATTACCAAAAAATAATTAATCATCAATTTCAGAAATAGGTGTGATTTTAAATTTTCTCAGCATAAGTTCGTGTAAATAAAACACCTTTGGAAAAAGCAAATATTGACTAATATAACGCACTTGTTTCAAAAAAACAAAACAACAAATCCATTATTTCACCTCAGTACCACGAAGTTTTCTGTTACTCATTAACAAATGAAACACAAATTTTAACAAACCTCTCAAAGAATCACAACACTTCCTTTCTACAACCACAGCGAAGCAGTAATATTTTTATCTCAATTTCATTGTTTGGTTGTCTTGGTGGTTCTTACGCTCATTTCGTCATTGATGTCGCCCTACTTTCGAGAAATCAGAAGTCGATTTGTGCGGTCATGATTGAAACAAATCGAGACTCGAAACGTTTACGTTTCCTCAGATCAACATCAAAGCGATTTAATAGTTTCGAGTTTCGACTTTTGAATGTCGATTACTGACTATTGAGTCGTTGTCCCGCCTCGCCACATCGGCACTTCACACGTTTTTCTTAACAAAAGAAACGTGATTAGCATGAAGCATGATTCTACAAATCATGGTGAAGTTATGAGTTGAATTGAAATTGAAAAATAGTTTTAAAAACATCACATGGATATTGCTGATATTTGCCTGCGTTGATTTTGCTCGTGTTGATCTGCTGAATGATACCTAATTATGAATTTTTGTAATTAAAAATGAAAATATCCAGTATCCCTTGTTAAAACATACTTATGAAATCAACGCCTTTTCGATTTTAGTAAGAATAAAAAAATGTCTAGGTCTAGGTAATTAGATATTAGGTTTTAGGTAATAGCTTTACAATAGGTACGAGAGATTAATGAATTTTTTCTTTTTCTAATCCTAAATGTGCTTGTAGGCCAGGCTTAGACTAGATTTGTAAGTTGTGTTGTATGATTATAAATTAAATTTATACATAATAAAACAACTTCAGTTATACGCCATCATGCAATCATGGCTTGAAACAAAACATAATTACTTATAATGTTAGTAAATTTATGATACCTAGTTGGTTAATAAAACAAATATTGAAATAAATAATATTAATAATATTATCATGAAATATTCAAAATCCCTAATTCGAATCGCCTCAAGGCGTTTGGCTAAAGCATAGGTTGGCGAACTAAAAAAAGTAATAATTTTTCCATATCGTTTTGTATTATTTCATCTTGTACCTACAATATTTTTTCAATTCTTCTTTGAATTTTTCATTTTTTTTGTTATTTCAATTTTCGGCGGTTCGTGTTTGATTTTTCACAGATTATACAGTCATACTATTCTCTATTTTACGTAAACGTACATACGGACAATCCATTATTTTTATTTACAATTCATCTTTTATGCTAAAAGTACATCTCATTATATATACCCAGTTTATAGTTCCTGATTCTAACTTTCGATTATGGAAAAACTGTTTCGTTAAACAATTAAAATTAAAATCTAAATTTCGTATTTAAAAAAAATGAAAAAAGAAAAGAAAAAGATCGCGTGCCGTCATAACTATTACAAAATAATGTAATACATGACCAATGACGCCAACAAGACGTCATAATATTTTGATACCTTACTCGCTCTGAATGTTTCCACCTGCCTCTGTTGCCTGTCTCCTACCATCTTTCTATTCCTTCCCTTCCGAGTGCGTGGCGTAATAATAATTTGTATGAGCAGTCGAGTCAACACTGATACTGAATACTGAATTACTGATTATTATCGTTTAGTTAATTGTTCAACATTTGTGACTTTATTTGTGTACATTTATTGAATTTTTTATTGCAAGTGATCAAAACTTTGAATTATTTTCAGAAATACTTACATAATGCAAGCTAATCAAGTTCAGCAAGATAAATTAGATAACATCGCCAAAGTTAAAATTCTCACATCTCAACTTCGAGATATTCTTTCTGTAAGTTTTTTCTGGATTTTTTAAATTTGGAATTTACCAAAATTTAAAATTAATTCTGTCACTGTATTACAGACAACTTTAAGAACCGCCGCTCAAACTATTCAGGCCAATAATTTGGTTGACTCTGGATCATCGTACGTTGAACCTTGTGTATGTACATCTCGCACTATCACTGGTTTAATGATTTATGTTTCAATTTTTAGGAAAGCGAATGATGCTCAGATCCCTCGTCTTGATAAGTCGATTGAAGAATTTTTTGCGATGTGTGATCAAATAGAATATAATCTGGTTAGTAGAAATGGTTCTTCAATTTGTGGTAATGGGACATCGATTGACGTTATATTATTGATGTTTTTAGAAGACTGCTATGGAATGCTATCAGCAAAGTGCAAGTAGTGCACGTTATATCCCCGTAACTGTGCAGCCTCATAGAACTGAACCACATCCCCAGGAAGTAAATTCATTATCGTATCCACAATACCTAAGTTCAGTGAGATCTCAAATAAGTTATTTAAAAGAAATTCACGATTTACTTTTAACTGCATCTCAAAATATTGGACCAAGCGAGCAGTGATTTCAAGATTCGATAAAAGGTGTGACTGTGATATTTTCTCATTTTCTTTTTATAAAAATGCTTTTTGAATAAATTTTCATTCTTATCACGTTTATTTTTCAAATTTCAATTATAATTTTATTACAAAAATGATATCGCTGAAAAATTATGCCATAGGAGTGATCAAGTCATAATTTACCCATACAGAGTGGAAAATACAGGTTAATGTGCTTAATCAATAAGTTGACAAAAAAAAGCTTCATGATCATAAATGAAAAGAATAAAAAAATGAAATAAAAAATTAACAATAATAGGCTAATACAACTTGCACATCGATCACACGAACTTGGAAAAACATCTTAAGATTTACATATTCACATAAAGTTATGGTAACTTCAATCAAGTAGCTGAAAAAGCTTCAGAGATACGTAAGTTCACTGAAAAATGTGAAATTTTAAGCTGAAATTTGCAAATTGTGCCAAATTTCGTTGAAGTATTGGTGAGTTACACGTTATGCAACTGTTTACCAATAAAATTTCTTGCTATATTAGGGCTTTTACATAGTTTCCAAAATAGTAACTTATGTTTAGCAATATGCCTTCGATTTTCAGAATAAAATTCTTCAATTAACGTTTCGTCGTTAGAAAGCGACTGAAGTTGATCGTGCAAAACCAAGATAACAAATACTCCAAACAGAACACTTTCCAATACTAAAGCAATACTGTGAAATCTGAAATTTCAAGAGATTATATTAAATTTGTTTTAATTGATTATTTTTGATCAAGTAATAATTTAATGATGAATATTCACGTACATGCGTAATTCTCTAATACTAAATTCTTGACTGCACGACGGGCATTCTTTCAACCAAGAAGCGGTGACCAAAAGTAAAGTGTAAATGGTTAAAACTCCAGCGTACATCAAAAATTGAATAAAGAATCGTTGATTCAATTCGCCCACGCAATTATTAATCCTAAAGGAAAAAGGGATGAATATTCGTAAATTTCAGAAACACTTCGAGGAAAGAAACTTACCAGGGGCAATGATGGTCCATCCGACGGATACATCTTTGGCAAATTCGGCAATGATGGGCTCGAGGAGGACGATAAGTTTCACATCTAGTGCATACAGTCCAGTCATCTTGATTTAAAGGTTCTTTGCTTGCTACAGAAGAGATAGGACGAATTAAATTAATGTCATAGATTTAATATATCATCGTTCGAAACATAAAGCATACCTGCATAAATATCAGAAAAATCCATTTTAGTTTGTGGTAAAGGAATAACACCAGGATCAGAGCACATCGCTCTGAAATGTGAAAGAGTCAAAAGGAGTATTAAACTGTTGAATAACACAACATTAACTGGTCCCCATAAACTGAAAAATCAAAAAATTTATAATATTATACATGACTACGTTTGACTTGAATAAAAAGATGGATTTTTTCCATCATGAATAAAAAAATTATATTCTCAGATTGAAAATAATATAGTTCTTATTCATACCTATCCTGCATAGTTTGTAACACGATCCACTTGATAACCACATAATCAGCGTATATTAAAGAAACATATGTAAAACAAATACAAATATAGCCACACGGATCCTTCTTTAGGGAAACAGACATATCAATTATGTAATTTCATCTGCATTAGACTACAGTCTTAAAATTGTAGAAAAAGCATATGAATTTAATTCTGAAATAGAAGTTTTTATAAAGAAATCAAATAACTTTTGAATCATTTCGAAAATAAATCATTTCAATTTACTAGTAACTCAAAGCAATGAATATTGAATATCACACAATAAAATTCATTTTCTCAAAAGCTGCAAAAACAGGTTTCGTCAACTGAATAACTTGAATCAAGTACAACGTACAATCGCAATTTGTAAAACTGCGGACACAGAAACTGATTGAGGAATATTTTATGAACGAAATCACAATAATTTATTTTCACATTTCTTCCATTTCCCTATCCATAGGCACAGGTTATCATGAATTGAATAATATCCTATCGTTATATAATCAGTTTTACCATATTTAAAACATGAAAAATAACAAAATGCAAAAAGTCGAAAATTTGTTTTTATTTTATTAAGTAAATTTTATCAGTTGGAGTTACGAAGTTATGCGTTATCAATCGTCAGTCGACACTTCCACTCATTTTCGTTCCATAATCTGCAGTGACCGCATTGACCCTACGGTGACTTTATCATTCCATTCCAAGTACTTTTATCAATTGAAGAATCTGGGCTGAGTTAAGTGAGTTATAAGTTTGATAATAACTATATAAAGCAGCGTTGAAAGAACATTATCCCAGTTCAAACTGCAAAGGGTATTTTTTCTTGTATTTATTGTAGATAAGTTTAAATAATTTATTGCAATGATCGTCAATGTGATATTAGTTGTTTCTTGTTTCGTTTTTATACAGTGTGAAGAAACCACCGTAATTCCGGCCAACAGCACCATGGTTTCAATTCGAGCAATCATGTTGGGAGCTCCAGGTTCTGGAAAAGGTACTATTTCAGAAAAGATCAGAAATAACTTCATCATTCATTACATTTCCAGTGGAGATATTTTACGAGGGAACATAGCAAATAAAACCGAACTAGGAAAGCAAGTTGAAGCTCTTGTTTCCTCTGGAAAATTAGTCCCTGACGATGTGATGCATGCCGTAATTAAAGAAGAATTGAACAAAAGTAGTGAACCATGGCTTCTAGATGGATATCCCCGTACCATAAATCAAGCAGAAAAACTCTCTCAGGAGGTCAACGTTAATTTAGTTATCAATTTGGTTGTGCCTTTTAATGTCATAATCGATAGACTGAAGAGTCGTTGGGTGCATTTACCAAGTGGTCGAGTGTATAATATTGGTTTTAACGATCCCAAAACTCCTGGACTAGATGACGTTACAAATGAAAAATTGGTTCAAAGAGACGATGATAAACCTGAAACTGTTCAAAAACGGTTGGATACCTATTCAGCAACTATCAATCCAATTGTTGATTTTTATTCCAAGAAGAACGTTTTGCATACTTTCCAAGGGAACACATCAAAAGAAATATGGGATGAGTTATCCCAGTTTTTGATCAAGAGAATCAAATTAATCGAACCTTATTAAAATTATTACTTGATATTTAAAAAATTTTGTTGAATTTTTTGGGTAAATTTTTATTTGGTGATTGTATGAACTACAACTTTAAATTAGTAATCTTAGTACACCTTATTCGTACACTTGAAAAGAAGTCTTTCAAATTTTATATTTTTGTTATCGAATTTGATGTAGATTGAATTGGACTTTTTTCTATGATTTTTGGACCATATTATTTTATGTATTTGTAATTTGTATTAAAATTTCTTGTGCGTAATATTCGTGTACTGTATTTGTGTATTTCATTTCCCTTGATATTCTAAAGTTTGGTTTTAGAAAGTTGTAAAAAATATAATGTTTTCATTTTTAATTTTTGTCGAAATGTATAATGCAGATTACAGAAAAACAAACATTAGAACTGACAATATAAAAGAATTTCAATTACACCGTCGTAACAGCTTTTAATATTCTTGGTCATTAAATAGATTTTAATTAATCTTTTCAATTTCATCAACGTACCATTGATCATACGATCATTCAAAATTTCAAATCTCAAATCAGTCAAATCGCAACTCCAATGCAGTGCTTTCTGTTTTATCAAACGCATGTGTAGTTTCAACTTCTACATTTTTTCAAGAGGCTACACTGAAGTGATCTGTAAAAAAAAAAAATTTATTTACATTTTTACCTCTTATCATTTGCGATGCTCTCGGCTACTTTCTTTTCGATTTTTTTGGAATTGAGGAATTTGTAAGTTTCTAGTTCGTCGCTGTTTCTTTCCGTATTTTTGGCTAGTTAGTTGTTACATTACACATAACTTGATTTTTCTATTCCCAAATTTTATTTATTGCTAACCCTTAACGTTTTGATTTAGTGAAAATAATCATGTTGCTAATATTTCTGAAAGTTCCCTCATACTAAAATGTATTGTGTTTGAACCATGGAAATTTCTAAAAATTCAGATAGTAGCAATACGAATGTTGAAGATATCCGAAATCTTGTCGGAAGCAGTTCGATCGGAAATGCCTTGGTTATAGACGACGCATTGAGTTTTGGCACTTCGTCACAATCACTGCCCTTTGATTCAACCACTATCCGATCATATTCCCACTATGAAGATGGAGTTCATCTACCGACTGAAAGTAAGTTTAAGAAAAGGGAGCTTCCAGAGGAAATGGAATCTAATCTAGACGAGAAATCGTGTAAAGTTAGCAAGTTATGGGATTATGACACTACTGCGAATAATTCTATTGTCGACGGAAGTAACCTTGAATTGAAACAAAACGATAGTGTACGGGTAAAAAATGAAAATGAAACGAATAATTTGCCATCGATAGATGACAGTAAACAGATGATTACTGATAATGTGGAATCGGAAAATACCGTTGCGAAGGAACTTGAAGATTATACCCAAACTCGTGGTATTCAAAAACTAAATGATAATGTTCAAAGTGCTGTAGGAAATGAAAAATCGCAGGTTGAATATTTTTCTTATAATTTCTCTACTAAAAAAAGATCAATCATTTATGTGTTTCTGGAAAATTTAATTTTAGAGCGAATCGTCACTGTCTTTACCATCATCACCAGCATTATTACCGAGCTCGTATAAATCATCGGAAGAAAAGGCAAATTCGTCAAGTTTGAATTGTGAAACTGACGAAACCACGACTAGTGAATTAATTGATGAGAATGTTGGTTGAATAGTGGCGTAACTAAGAATTTTTTTTAATAATCATACATCTAATGGTGCATTTTAATTTTTGTAGAGTTCCATAGAAACCAGCAGTTGCGATAGCAGTAGTTCTTCGAGTGATCTTATTAGCATGATATCATCTTTCGAAGAGGAAGAAGAAGATGATGATGATTTTGGTTTAGAATTCAATGAAAGGAATATGAGCAGTGGAGATGAACAAAATTCGGAGGATAATGAGGATCAATGGCCTTCTGTTCTGAAAAAAACCTTACCAATCGATAAATTTTCATTTCCTAAAGAAATTATGCTGAGGTAGAGTGATATCACCTTCTCTCATTTGTCATGTCATTAAGAACTACGTTATTTTATTCGTTTGGTATTCCCTTCAGACAAATACATAGTGGTGATTGTAAACAAAGATGGTACTCTAAATTTGATCATAAAATTTATGCATCTCGAGGAATGGTTCAGCGTTTACAATTATATAAGTCTCTAAAGAAACATAACGGCGCAGTGAATACCATAAATTTTAATGGTACGGGGAATATATTGATAAGTGGATCCGATGACCGACATGTCTCTTTGTGGAATTGGGCAGAAAACAAAAATTTACTGCATTTCAATAGTGGTCATTGTGCCAATGTTTTTCAGGTAAGAGAAACTAATATAATGTTTGTACTTTAGTTTGTACAGAAGTACATCTGCCTAAAGATGGATTGCTTTATTGATTCTAGGCAAAATTTCTACCATTTAGTAATGATACGACGTTGATTACTTGCGGTCAAGATAGTCAAGTTAGAAAATGTCTGCTCGATGAATGTGGTTTAAAGAGTACCTCTCTTTTGGTGAAGCATGATAGAGCAGTTCATAAAATAACCATGCAACCTCAAATGCCCAATTCATTTTTAACTGCTGGAGAAGATGGTGTTGTTTATTCTATTGATATCAGGGAAAGAAACAAATTCTGCTCAAAGTACGTCGTTCACTTTTCATGGTTGCTTCATGATTAAAAATCTCTTATTCCATATTTTGCCACAAATATAAACTTCGGTTTATAAAGTGTCAAAAACTCAAGGTAGAATTAACTTTTTTTTGTTATATATTATTTTCTTTCTAGATTGCTGAAGGTTCGAGGGCATCGTTCTAACCCATCTGCTGCAGTATGTTTATATAGCATCCAATGTAATCCAATTAAAAATTATGAATTCATTGTTAGTGGAAATTGTGATCAAATTCTTCTCTACGATCAAAGAAATATTTCATCGAAACAACAAAAACCTGTGAAACAGTTTTCTGTTGGCTATGATTTAACAGTAATTAATATTCATTTATTAAGACGAGTTTAATAATTGATTTGGAGTTCATTTTTTTCCTCTTCTATTCAGAGCCGCGGTGAAGGAAGATTAGCTTCGGTTACTTGTGCAGTTTACAATCACAACGGTACTGAAATCCTTGCTTCATATAACGACAACGACGTATTTTTATTCAATTCCAGTGATCCTTCTCGATATGTATTTCGTTATGATGGCCACAGGAATTTTGTCACGAGTATGATTCGTTATCACATTCATCTGCTTCATATATTTTTAAATTTCGAATCAAATTAATATTTTTTTTTATAGTCAAAGGAGTTAACTTTTTCGGTCCACAAAGTGAATATGTAGTATCTGGATCTGATTGCGGTTACATATATATCTGGGATAAAAAATCTGAATCCATTGTGCAATGGATGAAAGGCGATAAAGATATAGTAAGTTTTAATCATCTCTCAATATTTCATGTATTCTTGATTAATGCTACATACTTCCATCTTCTAGGTAAATTGCTTAGAGCCTCATCCATCATTTCCAATTTTGGCCACTAGTGGGATAGAATCAGATGTAAAAGTTTGGATGCCGCTATCGGAAGAATGTGATGATGTCATAAATAAAAAAGAATTTCGAAAAGTAATTATACTATTATAAAAAAAGAAACTATTTGTAGTAATTTGTGGTTCTAACTTGTTTTGAATTTCAGATTGTGAAAAAAAACCTGTATTTCAAACGTGATGCGTTCTCAAGAGTTGAGTCTGAATTTTTTTTATTTTCTGGTTAGTTCCATACGAGCTTAATTTTACAATTTTTTTACCATTTCAATTTTTCGTTATTCCCATATTGTGAATATTTATAATTTTCAAACGTAGAGCGTACATTATTGAACATCAAGTTCGTCATTAAAATTAGGCCAATATACAATTGTAATTTGTTAATAAATTATTAGTTTTTGAAATGGACGATTTCAATTTTCGGTCAATTTATGATTACATAGTAACACAGAGGTTTAGGGAAATCTGCACGTTTTTACGTTTATACGACTAAATGATTCTCTAAAAGCAATAAAAAATAAAAGAGCAAATACCGTTAACATGAAAACACCAACAATAATAATTTGTATTTTACAACGAATATAACACTTCCACTAGATTGTACACATGACATTAAATTTGAACGTACAATCGCAAAGTGCTTAATCCTAAAATTAAAGTAATAAAAGTCTTAAATGCAATAGTTGTAACAATATCAATCCTCAACCAATAGGATAATAAATCAACGGCATATGACTTGTAAGAACTTGCCAGCAACATAGCCGTAATAGATTGAGAATAATTCTTCTTAGCATCAAACCTAGACCACATCCAAACTAGAGCGGCAACTGTAATATGATTTATCTGAAAAGAACAATATTTTTGATACTAGACATCCAAATCGAGTAATAATTGCAGTGTAAGTTTACTTACAACGTTTACGTTTGATTCTAAACATTTTTGTACGTATTTCCAATCAAATTCCGCTCCACGAGCACCTACCCAAAGTAGGAAGAACCTGGTCAGCAAAATTTCAGCGCCTGCCCATCCTAAACCAGCGGTTAGAATTTTAATATGTCCCCTACCAGGAATACCGCATAAAACCACGTAAAAGCCTATCAAATCGATCAGGTCCACATTACTCTTCAAAAATTCCTATAACAGAGACAAATTCGTGATGAAAAAAAGTAAAGAGAAATATAACGAATTTGAAGTACCCCAAAAAAGTCAAATCCACCGGATCCAGTGACATTGCCATCAGGAAAAAACGTTGCTAAAATTAACATTTTGCACAATTGTGTAATAGCATAAATGATTCCAGCTTGAACACATTTCCAAAATGCACCATACTCGGATCTAACAAAAATTTTAACATCAATATACTGAAAATTTCGAAGAATAATATGTAATTATCAAATAGAAATACTAACAAACTTGAATATTTGTACACAAAATAATACGGCAAATAAATCAAAGCAACACAGTTACCAAAGTGATACAACGTCATAATTCAAGTGTCGAGTTCGCAAGAAAATTAATTCCAACAACATAAACCAATTGTGACAAACCATAAAAATTGAAAAACTTTCGTAAGATTTCTTTAGTTTAAGAGTGATTTTTCCAATTCCTCACACACAAAATTAAAGAGTCGAATTACTCGATAAAGACCACAATAGATGAAGAATTATAGCATGAATTTCTTATTTCTGTCCGTGAGGCACAAAAGAACACTGGTAATTTGATTACTAACTAAATTCTAATTTGTAACAATACTAATTACAAAAGCCAAAAGAGACTCTTTCCAAATTTCTTGGATTCAAAAAACGAGAGGTAATCCGTAGCCGAAGCAACCAATCCACTTATCGTACAAAAAAATGAAAATAAAACACCAAAAAGTGGAAATGAAACAAAAATGGAAAAATTTAGAATAACTCTACTAAACACCTTTGAGTTTTTTATCACATTTTAGTTTACCGAAGTCGACAAGTCGAAACTCAAAATTCAAGTCGATGTCTCGATTTTTCGAGGTCAAACTCGATTTGAGAGAGTTCGAGAGTTGAGATTTTGATTTTTGGTTCGACTCGTTCCCAAAATCAAAAAAAAACTTATATAGCAGGGATTGAAGAAAACGTTACCTATTTCCTAACCAAAAAAACAAAATAGCAATAAAACACAAATGTAAATTTGTGAATGTTTTTTTTTTACTTGTTTATTTTTTAATACAAAAATTACTCGAAGCATGAAGAAATCACTTCAATTTTAAAAATGAAAAACGCTAAACTGAAAACTTTTGTTAATATGTCGTTTCGGTTGTTTCGTTATTTAACTTTCACTACAACTACAAGTAAAGCCCACAACGCAAAGCATAAAAAATCAAAATCTATTTCGCGACAAAATGGTGGAAGAGAGGAGGGTCCCGCGAACGACCGGAGTTCGTTGAAAATCGAGCGGGCATTCGGGGTAATCGTTGAAAGAATCTTTGTTTTATCCTGTTATATTTTGCTTCGTCTTGTGTAAACTGCAAAAACGTGTTTACAGTGCTTTGTTTGGGCGTGTTTACTAAGAATTATATTAATTTGAGCATATTTTGTGTTATGTGTTTAATATTTTATAATTAAAACATTATTTATTCAGCTAAAACTCATTTATTATATAAAAATTCTTATTTAAAACTACGCATGATGGAATATCAGAATTCGGTAACGTCGGTGTCCAATGTGAGTACTCTATTATTAATAACGTTTGTTTATACATTTGGAGAATCATGGATATGATTACAAGTTGTTATCAATATTTCCCAAAATGATTATCACTTCAAAATTTATAATTTTGGTTGTCAAATTGTACTTACATATTCAATAAATCTTTGTGTAAGTAGTGTAAAATGATATAGTCGTGTTTACACGGTGTGTAGCTGTGTGTGTTACAGTAGTGCTGCTCGGTAATCGGCGCATTGATGTTATCGAAATGGACAATGTGTTCGTGTTTACTTCTGTATCTATTCTACCGCTTGATTTAACATTATTTTTGATTTTCTTCCAAAATTTTTTAATGTAATAAGTTGTTTTTGAATGGAAATTGAAGTTTGTATTGAAGGTGATCACGTGTGATAGCTACTTGATTATACGGCGTGGAAGATGGTACATATCTTGTTTACGTTTAGTTTGGGTACTGGTAGTTTATTAGTGCACCGCTTTAAATACTTCATAGAAACTTCATTTTGCGATCTATACTATAAAATCTCCAAATTCAAACTATCTTAACGTACTATTGTTTGTAGGAGGAACCATCATTTTCTGATTGTGAATTGAATTATAACTCAGTTGTATACGAAGATGGAGATGATTATAATCACCCTACTGGAATTTTACCTGGTACCGATGATCACGCCGGTTGTTTGAATTTTCAGCTGTTTTTAAACAACGAAGATAAATCAAAAAAATCGTGGCTTGTAAGTGAAATACGCCTGTTTTTCGATAAGAAGTATCTTTTCGTTACTCAAGATATTTTTGTTACAGTATTCTTCCGTGTTGAAAAAGTTATATATCGATATCAACAAAGTAGTTTGTGTTCAATTTCGTTTGAAACAACCAGAAACCAGTAAAATTAACAGTAGCAAAGAGAGTTTGTTTGTAAGAGCGTTACCGGTATATGCTGCACCTGAATTTTTACAAGAACCCGTCACACGATGTCCAGTTCATGTGATGACGGATAAAGCAAATGGTAATTCGATACATGGTATAATTTCAGTTTATTTTCATTTTACTTAATATAATTTTCTTATAGGGCATTCAAGCGTACCGTGGTTGTACCATGTTCTTCGCGCTGAACATCATGAAGCTGTATATCACATTAATCGTAAAAGTAATCGACATAGTGTCGTTGTACCTTTACACACTCCTGCTTTGGGTTCGGAATTCATTACTATTATGTATAAATTCACCTGCAAAACTAGTTGTGCATTTGGTTTAAATCGTAGACCTGTACATGTCGTTTTTACGCTTGAAAACGCTCAGTACGTATTTTTCAATATGTCCTTGTACTCAATTTTCGTACGATATTTCATGCATTGAATTTTATTCCAGGGGGAAAATATTAGGTCGAAGGAAGCTGTTAGTTAAGGTTTGCAGTTGTCCTAAACGAGACTTGCATAGAGATGAAATAGTATCTAAAACTGAAATAGATGCTAATGGAAGGAAAAGGAAAATTAAGGAAGTGGACAACAGCATGTCTTATTCATCTATGGAAATATATTCACCGGCTACTAAAGAAATCAAAATGGAACACATCGATGAAGAAGAAACTGTAGAAGATGATAATATGCCATACACTATTCCATCGGTTGGTTAAATCAGTTTTTTCATAATCTACATGAATCAGAATTTATATAATTTAATTTTCTCTTTGTGTAGTTTACTGTAATGGGAAAGCAACAATATATATCAACTTTGGAATTGTTACATGGGCACTTTTTGGGACTGTCTGTGCGTAATGACGCTTTGATTGATTTACACCCCAATATCAGTCAAATTTCAGAACTTCTCGATAAGATTAAAAATGAAAGTAAGTAGAGATTGATAGCTATTCTTGCAGTTACAAAAACATGTATACTTCATGAGAACAATTCGTTTCTAAGTTCTGTTAACGATAAATTCATTGTTTCTTTATCTTGATTTTGCTGATAAACACTTCTTTTGTGAATAAGGGTCGATTCATTTTATTTTAAGATCTGTTTAAACAGCTGGAATTTTTTATAAAGGGTAATCTATTCTGAGTAATGTTTTCGTTCATTACAGGTTCTTGATTAAGAATGGAAATCTTCGACAATAAGTGCGAACACGTGAATCCTAACGAAACAATCACCATCAACTATAATATTTGCTGAATACAACGTTCTCATTCTAGCGAGTCTAGAAGATGTAAAAATTTTGGGTGTAATTTTTAATATGGTATTTGTAATGAATTTAAGAAGCGGTTTAATTGTATTTTTTCCTTTATTTTATTTTATTTTTTTTTACAATTTTTAGATTTTGTTTACACTTTTTAATTTTTTTCATTCAACTATTTGGTACAGTTGTATCATTTATAGGTTTTATTCGAAATTTGACTTTTTCAAGCGAGATTTTTATTTTGTAAACTAATGTTTTATCATTGAGACGTTTTAAAGTACGCGGTTTTAATTTTTTTTTTATTATATATATTCCGAATATTCTTTTGGAATTGTTATTTTAATTTTTAAATTATTTCTACATCAAGTTGAATTTTGCATTTGATTTATTTTTTCTTAAATATCGTTTACTCTTAATTCACAGAAGCGTGTAGTTTTTTTTTAATTTGTTTTCACATTTCACTTGTTGATTTCCAATTTTTACGTTATTGAACTAAAATAGCATAGTATTTGAAAGATGTATAATTTTTTCAAGCTAGTAGCTTTATTAGATTTTTGTTTTGTAATAGTGAGTTCGATGTATTATTTAGTTTCCCCTTCCTATTTATGTATAACTAGAGGTTTTGAAATTGAACGATAGAGGATTTCATATTAATTGGTCGATTTTTTTGCCTATGCCTTTATTTTACTTGGATGTTGAAATTGTAATCTTTTATGTGTATGTATGTGTGTGTGTGCACGTCGGTTGCAATGGAAATGATTGACAAAATTTTTGCCAATTATTTCGGTCAACAGCGACTCGTGTTTATAACTGAAAAAATTTCCTATTGTATCAATATTTTTGTTTTGATGGAAATTTATAGAAAATTGTTTAGTTGAAATGGTGTGTTGTAATGAATTTTTCTGGTGGATTTTTCTATGCGTATTCTATATTCCCTCATCTTTCATTTTGTTACCACTTAATGTTAACTTCTCGATCGTTATGATTTTATTGTCTGATGATATGTTAAACTATTCTAAATTGATAAGAATTGATTAGTTAAAAATATCATATAAGGTGCGATTGAGAACACCTCTTGTATAAATTGCATTTCTTCATTAAACTGTACGTGTTGATAGGTAAGTTTTTAAAGTAACGAGTTATTTATCTGTAACGGTTGAGTACATATTTTATATCAAATTTACCGGCGTAGTTTTTTGCTAGTGTAAATAACGATTTTTTCGCGTAGTTCGAAGTCATTTCTTCATAATCTAAGGATCTTTGTATTATTAATTATTCGTAATAAAATTTCTGTTCCAATGCTTTCACTATAAACTGAAAAAACTGCTTGTTAATTTAGGAATGAAGACGATTCTTCATTTTTTTTCTTTTTGGATTTTCTAGTATCACTGTGAAATAAGTAATTGCTGGAAAATTTGAAAAAACAGCAGTGTTTACCTACAATTTCATTGTGTTATGTGATAACATGTAGTTCATCATTTGACAATACCCGATGATTGATTTATGAAAAACGAAGTAACGTACGCGTCAAAACTTCTATGAAAAACAACTATTCAATTTTTAAAACCATTTAATTCATTAACAAATTATTATACTTGAGTAAATAAATACATTCCAGTATTTTTCCAAACTAAACATTATTGTTGCAAAAAAAATAGTGTAATCGCGTATGAAAACGAGAAAAGCGCCAACAGTTGATTTCATTGCGAACAATCGTAAATATCAATAAAACATACATAAATAGAAGAACTATTTCATTATTTCAACGTGTATCATTTATACCTTTAATGGTAACTAAATATACCGAACAATACATACTTTTATTTCCTTAAATTTGATTACTTCTATTAATACGAAGAAGTACAAAATACATGAATGCAATCTCATGATGAACAAAAAGTCAAACCATGCAAATAAAAAACGATCAATACATGGAAATAATTCATACGAAACTTGAACTTATTAAAAAACAAAAGTATAAAACAAAAAAAAAACAATACAGATTAATCTTTGGATTAATGCGATCGTACGCTTAACACTTTCATCAACAAATCTTCGAATAAAAATCCAGAAAAAACACCTAAAAAAAAATTAGAATCGGCACAAGTTGATTCTAATAATAATTATTGAATGGCACTGCATTTTTTTACTGATCAAGTCCTTTTTTTTCAAATTAAGTGGTACGAATCTGAACATTTGAATATATGAACGTATATACCAGATAGGTAAATGAGACTTACTGACAAATATTTAAACAATTAATTTTCTATACTTTGTTCCGAACTTTAAATTACAAGAGATGTAATTTTAGATCGTACTATAAAGTAATCAAGGGGGAAAGCGACATAAATAAAGAAACTTCTTCAAACCACCGGTTGATCGGGTACTAAAGACAGAAAAAACGTGCGTACCGCAAGAACAGCGACCGCAATAGGTGATACTCGTTCTTGGATTGGAGCTGTAGGTTCTGATAGTCTATTAACCGGTGTTGACGCTTCTGCAGGTTGTTCGTCAGTTGTAACGTTTACATCCTCAGTCGACGCTGATGTAGTTGATGATGCGGGTTGATCTACTCGTTCGTCATTTTGAAGATCGTTTGCATTATTATTATTCTGATTATCATTATTATTATTGTTCACGATATTATTATCATTATTGTTATTATTCGCATTCAGCTGATCATTTTGTAGGCGCATATTTTGATGCCTAAGAAAAACAAAAAATAAATCGAATAATCTCAAGCACGTGTACAATAATTTGAAATGAAAACAACACGAATATTACAAAATACTTACAAATAGAACATGCATAGAAGTAGCAGCACCGCTAAAAGTCGTAAAGGAGTAGAATAAAAATAAACTACACTAAAAAGCACCACCACACGGCTCAGCACATAAAACCAATCTAACCAGTCTCTGTTATTTCGGTTTTCGTCCTCGTCAAGGTCATTTCCTGCGGGACCAACTGCTGAAAAAAATAAAGAAAATTCTCAAGTAATTCAAAGTTCAATTCGTTCATTTATTTAGGATCAATGAAATACCGGGAGCGGGGGGATCAGGTACATCTTCTTCAATAAGAGGTTGTCCAACTCTCGGTAAATTGTTGAAATTATTTGCGTTATTATTCAAATTATTGAATAATATTCCCGAGGGTTGACCAAGTGTTGTGGAAACTGGATTCGCAAATGGAGTAGTCACATACCCAATACCGGATTGACCAATCCTGTAAAAGTTCGTATTGCAATTTTCGCATGTTAAAATTTTTAAATTGAAGCAACCACGAGAATAGTGAACTACACGTTTGAAAACAGCTATTGCAGGTAGCTGTCAGCAGTGCAAACATATTAATATGCTCGTAACTTCGTTAACACATTCGTACACGTTTACAGCAATTACATGTTCGCTCGTTGTCACGTTACGTATTTTTGTTGTAAACGGTAATAAACCAAAAATACCGAGATAATTGCATTGAAATAATAGTAATAACATGTACTGTAGCCCCAGAGAAGTTTTTTTCAACTTTGATGGAATTTTTTCATTTAGGTATATGTACTTCATTGAAAAAAAGAACTCAGCTATTGGGAAGGATTTCGTGTTACGTAACATGACGTGTTGATGTGATTTGAATTTAAAAAATATTTATTTTGGAATTGCATTGGAAAAAAATTGTATGCTCAGAGGTTCAAATGTTCAACATCTGATATAGGCTGCTTGTTCAACATTAGATACAGTATGATGATCAAGAGCAATAAAAATTTATCGTCATATAAAATGCAATGCGTACTAATAACATCAATTAACAAGGCATAATTTGATAAAATTACTAAAATAAACATTAAACTTACATTTGCAGATACTGCGATATATACTGAGCATACGCTTGTTGCATCACTGCTAACTGATTAGCGTTGAAATCATTAACACCACCAAAGCTATTGGCACCGTACCAAACAAATCGTGGGTCAAAATTATTCGCCGAAGGAAACTGATTAGGATTTATCGATCCGAAAAACGAAGCAGATGGTTCATTAAAAGGAAAATTCGGTGTATTCTGAGGCGACGTCGCAGAATGCGAATGATCACTTTCCTGATTAGTAGCTGTACAACAGTAATAATTAACAATAAATAACATGGTCTTACATAATAGATTCATGTATACGTCTAGCACTACCATGAGTATTAGCACTGTACGATGAAGCAGCATCAGTAGAGTCAGCAGTGAGAGTTGGTTTTTTGATAATTTTTTGTGGATTCATCTTGGAAGTACAAACTAAATGCACAGTATGATTCTCTTGTCCTTCGTATGTACGTAGAACGTCCTTCAGTATAGCTGTATCAGTGAGCAATTTACCCGAATAAATGAGTTTTTGTTCTTCAAGTTTCTAAAGCAGTAAAATGTTGATATGTTTTGTCATAATTTCAAAAGTATTGTAATTTATCACACTTACAGGTTTACTTGGGTAAACTTGCGATAGATAATCTTTTAGTTTTTTTATAGACCAATTTAAATGACACTTTATAGTTTGATCAGCTATTTGTTGATTAGGCGCCTTTACGATGATGGTAACGAAATCTGACAAAGAAGTGTCAACACTTCCCATGATGAATGTTGATATTTTCTACCATACACCTAGCAAATCAACAGAACATCTCGATTCAATTTCGCATTATTATTTTGCGAAAATGATGAAAACAAAAAAAAACATGAAATTCATCATTCAAAAATGAAGTATTGCGTATGTCACCGAAGTAGAATACTGCTCGAATACAGAAAAAGAAAGCTAGGTTAAAATAATGCGAAGTAAAAAAAATTAGGATAAAAAAATAAATTCCTCTGATAAGAATCACAAAATACCAAGTATGTAATGCTAACAAAACATACGTTTCACTTCCTAATGCGATTTCTCATAGAAAAATAAATTACCTTTTAGGAATACACAGATAATATACTTCCTTTGAACAAATTTTAATCAAATCATCAAATATGTAACTACGCTTCACAGGAATTTATAAAGGCAAATTGCAAAACAACGTCTTTCAAAAAATGTTTCTCTTCAATTTTTCACTTGAGAACTAGATAACAAACGGGAACGAAAAAACAAAAAACTTGGGAGTTGTTGTCATTGAGGTTGAGCAAAATATTTGGATGTTTTCTATTGGTTAAATTATTCATCAGTGATTAGAAACACCAATCAAAAGTCTTCATTTAATGCTATTTTTTATCAAGAAGTATGGCAAACTCGGAGTACTTCAGATTCATACGTAGTAATAAGCAGTTAAGCACTTATTAAGTACCTTAAAAATCTATCTGGCGGCAATTATATTTCAACACTGTTCTGTATATTTCACTATAAGAGTACAATCAAGACTTTTCAGTTATGATGTAGATGTAGAGTAACTATACTCGGTCTTATTACGAGTGAATGCTTCAACATTTGTCGTTCAAGAATTAAAATCGATTCTAAATCTAATCAATATTATTTGAATGAATGTAAATAGTAATAATTATAAATCATATAATTGATTATTAATGAATGTAATGCACATTTCTTGCAAAATTACATATAAATTTCAATAATGGCATGTCAGCAATTTCAATTCAGCAGAATATTCACAGTCAGTCGGTCGCAATTTACGCTTTCGTCATTGGCTAGTAGCTACTTACTCTGTTATTCAATTGGTTCATTTCAATTCGACGTAATCAAAATTGAACATGAAAGTGGTAAGCGATAACGATAACATTAATAACAAGTTCACTGATAATGGACTGAAAAACAACGCGAAATTGAAACTTTTTGAAATGAAATAAAAACTTAAAATACAATTATTTCAATTTTTGAGAAGCAATATCCAAATTTTGAACAGTTTAGAGCTTCAAAAAAATTTATTCAACCTTGTTATGTGTGCCCTTGCATCATCATTTTCGTGTACTCCTTGTCAATTTATTGTAGATCATACCATATAATAGTGTTGTAACTTATAATAATCTAAGAAGAATCATTTCAATTTGGTAAGCAATTTTTGTAACGCTTCTTACTTTATAGTTTGGAAGTTTATGTTATATTTCCACTTTCTCCTACTCAAAAAAAATTTTTGTTTGAACGAAGTGTGATTTATACCAAAATTTTGTGCATTGAATGAAAATTTAATCATAAACAACATTATCACATTTTAAATTGCTCAACTTATTAATGTTTAATGCAACTATTCGTTGAATCGTTAATTAAAGGAACACTTTAAGAAGATGAATCAAGACCCAGAATCAAAAGATATCAAAACAAACGTATCCAGTGCTACGTCTTTTTCCACACCCTCATTATCATACTGCTCTATACCGCCATCAAATACCGCTCAAAAGAAAATGGAGAAAACAAAAATGATATTTGCCGAATTTCAAGATCGCGCTACATTTAATGAAGCTGTTGAGCGAGATCGAGAAGATTATGAAGAAGTACTTCATCAAAAACGAATGACTTCCGTATTGAATGAGGTGAAGTTCCTTGAAGAAACTGATTGGATGTATCCGTCTGTAGAAAGTATCTTGGGCTTTAAAGATGAAAGACCTATTATGTTAGCATCTTGTTATGAAAGTGCTGCTAATCTGGCTGAAGCACACATGTTTCGTGTCGCAAGAGGTGCTGAAAGATCCACTCAATAATTTGTGTACCTGTCTATATTTTCGAGTTGCAATATATTTTTTCTCTTTTTTATTAATAAAATCTCATAGTACTGCTATTCTTTTTTTTTAAATATTGGATTGGAAATTCAAAAATGTCGTATTCTTCCTAATATTTGGCTTCTTACTTGATTTTTGTATTATTAGGCGATAATCACTTATCAAATTTCGTTCAAACATGGCTAGAATTTTTGAAAAATCCTTTTCATGTAAAAAATCACACTTTTATGGTAATTTTATAAAAATAAACAATGTGCATCAAAAATTTCAAGAAGTATTGACACATTTATTCTTTTTCAGGTGATAGGAAATATGAGTAAACTTCGAAACGCATCTTCTTTGGTGTTGGTTACAAAAAATAAATTGATCCAAAATTCACTTACTAAAGCTAACAATGTAAATGTATTAACATTGAAGAGAAGTCGAAAAGCCTCTCACTTTCCTAACTCGTATGTTTTTCCTGGAGGAAATTGTGACGCTGCAGATGAAATTTCTGATTGGTTGAAATTGTTTCCTCCGTCAGAATTAAATGTACAATTGAATCTGAGGGAAGAATTTTCGAATTTTTCCAATAAATCTGTATTACCACAAGCTATATCTAGTAGGATAACAGCGATCAGAGAAACATTTGAGGAGTGCGGAATATTACTATGTAAACGTACGACAGATCATACAGAATTTTTCGCCTCCAACTTCAAATTAGAAAACCGAGATGATTGGAGAATTAAAATATCCAATGATCCGTTTGAATTTTATAATTTTTGCTGCATTCATAATTGTTTTCCCAATTTAAAAAGCATACATCTTTTAAGCAATTGGGTTACGCCAACTACGTATACGAAACGATTCAACAGTGTATTTTTCATTACCGCTGTTGATCACGAAATCGAAGGTGAAGCTGACCATAAGGAAATAGAGGAAATTAAGGTATTTCAGAGTCGATATTTCTTTTTTGAATTTTCTGCGCAATGATATAAAATTTATTTTTATTTTTAGTGGGAATCGACCAATTATTTCCTAGAAAGTGAGAATATTTTTTTACCTCCTCCTCAGAGATACGAATTGACAAAATTACAAAATTTCGCCAATTTCGATGACTTATGTAAATTTATTGAAACTTTAAATCATTCTGTCTGTGAGACTTATTTACCTGTTCATGTGAACACAACGGATGGATTTATCATGATTTTACCTGGTAATAATTATGTTACTGTACCATTGTATATTCTTACAAGGAAATTCACTCAGTAATTAAATTTGTTTCTCATCATTTTCTTTCTTTAGGCGATGAAAAATATGAAAAATTTTTAAACGATTCAAGTGAGAAGACAATCGATTTAGACTGTGACATCGACGCATTTCGTGGGAAAATAATGAATAGAGTGGAATACAAATACTCAATTGATACGAACGTACACGATGCGAAAGCAAAAGTGATTATACAAAATGTAATTAACCATAATATCATTGATACGTCATTGCATAGCAACTTGTAGTACACAAAATAAAACGGACTATGTAACTCTGATTTTACCTCAATAATGACTTCGAGGTCTTATTTTATAAGAAAATGGTTTCTTAACCATTGAGCTGTTAGAGACTGAAAAAACCACAATTCGATTATCATTTTGTAATCGGTAAGTATTTCAGGTAAAAACGGAACAATTTTTCAATACATTTTTTATAGGCTAGATTAAAAACGAAAAATGAATTATTCTTTTTTATGCAGTTATTCTACAGATACATATCCAAACAAGTGAATATAAAAAAAATTTATTAATTTACTCGAAAATAAAACTTGAATCAATTTGTACAAAAACGTCTAATTCAAGTTCCTACATCACAGTTGAATTACTTGAATTCAGTTACTCTGCTACATAGTTCAACTCCACACAGTTCCACATTTAATCACTCCGGTAGGCCAATTATGAAATTATTTTTCGGTGAGCAAGTGACTGGTATCATTTTTGCAAGATAAACACGGTACTTATTTTCTTCAGCGTGTAAGCAACGGTCGATATCAATTATTCTCATGCATTTTTCACCTTGCTCAGTTTTTGAATACTCATTTTTATGTGTTTGATCAGCGGTGTGTCCTAGCACAAAATAATCTTGCAATGATACGGAATTTTTCAATAGTTCACTTTTTGGATAGTGCAGTACGTGATTTTCCTTTCAATAAAAAACAAAATAAATAATGCTACATTTTACTTTTTCTCTCATCAAATTGGCATTTCCATACCTGTAATTTTCCATAACAGCATGGCGCTACCACAAATTTACTTCGATTTTGAACGCATTTATCGATCACAAGGTCGGTTGCAACACCACAAGCATGCAGACTTACTCCCACCTGCAAAAATTAAAATAATTTCTACATAAATCTGAAAAAATTAATTACTCAAAAAATCAGGGATATATTACATGAAAATTTCCGATGAAATAATCAACGTTTGATTGAACCACGCGAATGTTGTTCAAATTTAGGTGTTTCATTCTATCATGAGCTTTACGTAACGAATACTCTTTGTTGTCTAGTAGTATAATAGAACAATTTGGAAGTAGATACGCTAATAATATTCCTACATGCCCACCTCCACAACAGAAGTCAACTATGATGTCATTTTCATCAACAACCTAAATTACAATTAATAAAAAAAAAATGAACGGAAAATTGTTAAAACACTTTTGTTACATCATTAGGTTATTCAAGTACATTTAAAAACTTACTTTCAAAACCGATTTTACGATGTTTTCAAGTTGATGTTTTTTTCTGCACAACCGATTGTCAGGTAGATCGCCTCCTTCAGGATTGGCGTGAAACGGAATATTGTCCCAGGAAAAATTTTCATACAAAACCGAGTTATCATGGTAATCATATTTTTTCAAAATCTCAATTGAGTCGATTATTCGTAAAACCCTATCGATATCATTTTGATGGGTAAACGCTTTTTTGACTGGATTATACCTTTTAGGATCGCATTTATACATGCTTTCAACTTTTACAACAGGGGTAATTAACGGATGTGAAGTAAACGTTCTTCTTATTATAAAAATTGACGCGCAAGAGGATATCTTTTCTTGAGAAATCATCAACTTATACCACTTATATGTTAATGGTAAAGTTGATTGAAAATTTTCAATATTATAAATTATGAAAAAAATCTGAACTAAAGGGAAAATAATTAAATCAGAAATTAACATGTCTGTTCCTTCGACGAAAGAGTGTTCAATCGTAATGCTATCAATGAAATCTTTTTTTTTCTCTTTTGCAAGCAAAAACGCTTTTTTCCCTATGTTATGCGTTCGTACTGGTTGGAACAAATGATACTCCAGTCGAATTAAATCTTTAGGAATTGTTGTACTAGGACGGACTAGAATATTTTTAACAGAAGAAATTAAATCAACTTCACAAAATTTCGTCCATACTGAGAATTCTGCGCAAGCTGAAAGACAGGAATTTTTGTAACCTAATAAAGACTGGTTATTTTCAAATCCCTTTATCATCTGAAATCATTAAATGAAATGCCAAATTATAAACATGTACCTACACAAAATATTTTGAACAAAATCCCGAAGGAATCAGTCCTACTTCTCGTATAACTGCACAAAATCCGGAAACACAATAATTTTTACTGCATAAATATGAAGGAAAATTACAGTTCTGCAGCACAAAATCCTTTGAATTATCACTTCCACACGTGAAATTGAAATTCGTAACATCTACAACAATAGTTTCCTCCTCGTTTAAGTTGAAATCAGTAACGAAATGAAGAAACATTGATTTGTTGTATTCATTGTGAAGATATTTGTAGATAAACAGTAAGACCGCTGTTTCAATACCACAAATTACCGAAGTACCGTCGATTTTCAGCACATTAACATATATCACAGACATAATCTGAAATACGACATGAAAGAACAGTAAAATATTTTCAGGTTTTTCATCAATTATCGAAATAATTGATAAGTTCGGTTGAGATAATACTTTGACGCACTATTCAAGCGTAATTATGTAACTGTTTTTGAATTCTCAGCATAACACGTCTGTTCAAAATGACTTGTCTGAAATATACCACTGCGCTTGAAACGATCGCTATCACAAACATACACCCTTCGAATTTCCAAAATTTGGTCTCTTCAATCCAACTGACTTTAGCACAACTGAAATTATTTTTAATAATACGGTGATTGAATGGTGAATTGAATAATTTCATTGATAATGTAATGAAAAACAAACCTTCTGTAAACTTTTCCACTTGTTTCACATTCTACAGCTTCTTTGTAACGAGTTTCTTTACAAGCTGAGTTACTCTGACTTGTGATTTCAAAATCTGATGCCGAGTTTGTAGTTAAAACAATCGTATTATCAAAACAAATTCACCACCTTATTTACTACCTGAACATGGATGGCACTGCTCAATTACTTTAAATGATTCTTTCATCCAACAATTTGATGTCAAATTGGCGCTAATTGTAGGAATTAAGCGATTATTGTTTTCTGCCCAATGACTTTCGATCACCAAAACTAGAAATGTCAGCCTAAGAAAAGTTCGAGTTTGATTATCTACACATATCAAACGAATATACGAGAGAAATACTTACCCGCCTAAAAATACAATACTGATTAACATGCGTTTAGCAGAACACGATTCAATCATATTGCGAGAGAGGTAAACAATCCATAATTTTCTTAATAAAATAATTCAGCACGATTATTCGTTCTATGCAATTATTCACACTTTTACTACATCCGGAAACTAACACACCATTGTTACTTTCAATCTAGTTTTGTTTTTCCATCCGCGCTTTACTTCAGCTTGAGACTTGAGTTGAAAGCTTGAGACGCAGAAGTAGAATTCACTTTTTTTGGTAAAAATTTTATCAATTTTATCACTCAGCGAAAAAACAAAAGATGTTCCTGGATCACAGGATCACAACAACTTGCAACAACTTGTTATGCTAATTACTATATTATTTTTTAATTATAATTTTTAATCTTATTCTGAATGAGATTGGATGTTTTTTGATTTTTTTCAATTTTTGATGATTTTATACAGTTTATATTCAAAAATTTGTGTTCAAAGTGATGAAAATCGATAAAAAAACGAGATTTTTTAAAAAACATCTTCAAAATCCAAGTATTCAAAAAAAAACAAAAAGCTCAAAAAGTCACGTGACACGTAAAGTAAAATTGTGATTCGACGGTTCAGCTAGGAATTTGACCAATGATGATTTTGGATTTATCAGGATTTCTTTATTTTTCAAAATTATTTATCTTTTGATATTTGATAATTCTCTCTTCTCTCAATTCTACCGATTCTACTCGACTCTCAATGATTTTAATCAGTAGTTTTAAATCTTACTATCGATTGATTGATAATTATTGTTGATCGTTATGCGTGCTTGATGGGTAATGAAGTGTGTTGGAATTTCTGAATTTTTCGTACAGTTTAATAATCTATTTAACATGACAGAGTACCGGAAGATAATACTCTCAACTTTTACTTATAATATTTACAAATGTACTTTTTCTTTTGTGTAGTGTTTGGCGAGTTATTCGCACTTAGTATGTCATTAGACAAACTAAACGTTACCCTAAAAACCGACTTCTTTCCAAAATTTCAAAAACCTGCAGTTGTCGGTTTTTATGATATAGATGAAAATCGGCAATTGAAACCTGGTGCGGGAAATTTGAAGTATTTGTGTGAAGATAGTAACAAGTTGCCTTTCAATTTAAACGATGGATTTGAAAACTTCACGGCTAAAAACAGAACGATGGATAATGAAGAGAAACTCGATACTCTTTTGTTATGGTTGAATAAAGAAAATGATCTCAAGCAAAAAATATTAAACGAATATTCGCAGGTAGTGCAAATTAAGCTCTCATTCCGTTACTGATAATAAACTCCGCTCTAAATTGACTCATCTTTATTTTTTTAGAACAACAGGTTCACGTTTGTAAGTTACAGAGGATTACTGACTACCATTATGAAAACACCTTTTGAATATAAAGACGGATGGCGTATTTGCGCTTCAAAATTTAAAAATCTCATTTTTCTGTGCGCCTTCTATACTGATGAAAAAAAAGAACAACTGAAAAGAACTCCGTCAATTCGTGAAAAGCGATTTGAATTTTGGGGATATAAATTTGAACAATACATGTTAACCGGTCAGTTTAAATTTCATCGCTGGTAAATGGTAATAATGATTGATTTATTGATTGTTTTTTTTATATTACTTCTATTTCTAATTAAGAAACCCCCGGAGAAATGCCAAACACTTCTCAACCCCTTAATTCAAATGAAGAATTTGTCATGGTATTTCACAGTAGACTGAATGAAAATGGTTTGTTATACGGAGCTGAAGTTGATGGTGTTCATGGTAATGAATCTCTACACGAAAACATTAATTGTAATGTCCTTAATAAAGCAAAATTGGTTGAGTTGAAAACGTGTAGGCATCTTCAATTTGAAAAGCAACAAATGCATTTTAAAAGGTTGGCAAACGTAACCTTTTTTTTAGTGTTCTAATTATTAATAACATTTTTTTTTTTCAACTTTTATTTCAGGTATCGATTATTAAGCTGGTGGTGTCAAAGTTTTCTAGTTGGTATTGAAAACGTGACAGTTGGATTCAGAGACGACAACGGATCTGTTTCTCAAGTAGTGACTCACAGAGTAAAAGACTTGCCAAAATTGTCTGATGTCTGTACCAACAAAAATAGTATCTTGAATAATTTCCAATATTACGATATTTTATACCCGTATTTTTTTGCAGAATCTCTGGAATGCCAACGCTTGTATGCGTTTTCTTGACGATTTTTTGAATTATGTTAAAGCGACGTTGATGAATGAACTAGACACAGCCTTGTGGTGTTTTGAGTGGTATCCTCGTATGGGACATGTTAGCAAACGTAGATTACCTGATAATTCAGAGTATGTGATAGTGCCTCCTTGGTTTTCTATCTAATTGACTTTCGACTGGAAGAGAATTAACGGCATGATGATGTACGACCATTCTAAATGAGGAAAGAAAAACGAAAGAATTTCATTAAAATAGAAAATTATTCTGTTAAGAAATTGAAAAAGTCAAACGAAATTTTCAACACCAAAAAATGTTGAAAATTTTGTATAAACGAGAGATGTGATTTAACGTTGTTAAACTTAAGATTTCATTTAAAGACAGTTATTTTATTTGTCAATTTGTTTCACTTTATTCTGTTTTTTACCATTTTTAAGAGTAGAATTCGATCTTGGATAAAATAAAATATGTGAAAACTTCAATTTCGAATTTATTATGAACTTAAGTTATGTTTGTATTCCACGTGTGATTTCTATGTTTTTCTATCACTGTGTTTTCTTTATTAACAACTTTTTTTTGTTTATCAACAAGTTTGATTTCTCCGATTCTTCGTATGGTTCAATTATTTTGCTCTTTTCTGAAAATATTCATCCCCTCTTTTACGTGCGGTATAATATAACTTGAAATAGAATTTGTGAGTGCTGGACTTTTTTAATTTTTAGCTCAATTTGTGTTTGAGCGCATTCAACACCATAATAAAACTGTTTGCATTGGCTCGTAAAATAAATAAACAGCAGAATGCATAGCACGCACCTTCCACCTTCCAAAAAATGAGTAATGGGTAAATATGAGTTCAGCTTGCAGATGCTTAAAGAATCTCGCAAGCTTCCTGTCTTCTCTTTTCAACTGATATAAATAGTAATATACTGTCCTTGTTTTTTCTTGTGTTTTCTTTACTGTCACCCGTTAGCCCCTCGTCGTGTCTTTCATCGATGTTGCTTGGTAGTGGTATAGCCGTTCGAGGTTCGACTGTTGGTGTTGGTACGTAGTCGTACTCGTAGAGTCGTACTCTCGTACACGAACAACGAACGCAGTTAAAATTCGATATTACCACTAGTGTATACTGTGTAGACTAGAGTGCAGATTGGAGTTCAGTTTAGTGTCGTTGGTGTTTGTGTGGTGGAATGAGGTAACGTTTGCCGTTGTAGTCCAAGTTATCGTTTTCGGGTTGACTTGGACTTGGTGCAGTATGGACAGTATGGTTTGAAAAAATTGTAAATCTCTTCAAAATTTTAATCTTTAGTACAACAGATGTTCTGTAACTTTTGATAAATACCTAAATAGTAAGTAGAAATGATTAACCTTCTTTGAAAAAGTTGACGCCCGGCTTTAGCAAAGATTTTCAAGAGTCATTTTCACCTGCTTCGTGTTTTTTTCATGCAAATTTGTGAAATTATTTCATTATGCCGATTTTTCAACTAATTGTTAGCACTTGTTAATAAGATGTTGAATTTTGAAACATCAAATTAGATGTTCGTCGGTTTTAATTAAATTCCTAAAATTCAATTTTTTTAAATCACTTTTTTTCACTAGGTGTGCATACAATTTACAATGAAGAAATTGACTACCTTCATAATTCTAATTCTCATAAAACCTGGAAAATTTCAACGCGAAGATGTATATGATGATGAATTCCTTCAATCATCTGATCAGATGTTACGTAAATTTTGGGGAATACAAGATGTAACCACTTCTGTAGGAAAATTATTTTACTACAAAATACCAAATGATGCATTTAAAGGAACAATTTTATTCTATGATGTAAGTATTTATCCCATGTTTTCTTGTTCTGCTAATTAATAATCCTGTACTTCAGCCGTCGTTAATCAATTAATTGAATTAAGATAGCATTGGTAGAGTTCAGTGGAGTTACATGTCCGTAAAACATTATCAATTTTTATACGATAAGTAACATAATCATGAACTTCTTCATGAGATGATTCATTGGAAAAAAGAAAATCTATTTTTTTCGACTTTTAATCTGTAGTATTACCTATTAACCGCATGACGACGATTTTTTTTAATTTATGCGAGCTTGTTCATGGTAGCGATTCCAAATTTTCATTTTGTGTAGAGGTTGAATGAAAGAATCCATATTACAACACGTATGCATACTGTATGTACCATTTTTATTATAAATGCCTAGACCTATACATATTTTTCAAGAGGAGGGAAATGCAAATATATGTACTGTAAATTTTCAAGGTTCAAAGTTCACTCGAAATTTCCTTGTAAATAACGAAAATAACTGTGTACATGATCGCATACTTATGTAGTATCGTCACCTTCTCAAGTACTGAATTTTTTTTTGGAATTACATATCTATTATCTATGTAATTTGAACGGACTGTTTAACAGAAATGTGTGATCTTATCCAGGTATGCGATAGCCGATGACTCATGATAATGCAAAATGATATGTCGGTTATAATCAACAGCGGGGTATTGTTCAGCTTATCTCAAAATAATTGTTCATTTAGATCTTGGGTGTCCTTTTTTCATCTACTTATCAAAATGATAAATGCTGGGTTTCATTCGAAAAAATATATATTGGTTAAATGAATATGTTGATGGCCATTGAGGAAATTTTTGTGATATTTGGAATGGTCATCTAGAAACTTATTTATATTTTTTTGACCTTTTTGTAGAATGTAATGGTATAAATCTTGCTTTTGATGCCTTTAAAATTACATATCATTTGATTACGTTTCATTAATAATTTAGGTGGTTAGTGAAGAAAGTTCGACATTACCAAAATGGATGATCTATGACAAAAAAACTGCAGTTCTCGAAGGAGTACCGTCAGTAAGTGACATCGGAGACACTAGAATCAATGTGAAAGCATACGATAATAGAGGACAATCCGTCAGTGATATGTTTGTAATCGAAGTTTATCCTTTATGGGAAGCAAACACAAACAACAAGGTAATCTGATTTCTTGAAAGTAAATGTTTTTAAAATTTTGTAGAAAGTTATAAATCTGTTTTGAGAGTTGGCTAATAATCAAATAATTACTCAACATTTATCGTTTTCAAATCGTGAAGTTTTTTTCCTTTTTGTTTTATTGTTAAGAAAGTAGTACAACTCGTTCGTAATTGCTAAATATGAACAAAAATTCGATTAATTTGTCAATTTTATAAGCTATATTATTGTTCGTCGAACGCTTTTTAATTTTATTTCTGAACCTATATAAAATATTTTTAGATGAAACTTGGTTTCCAATACTTTTTAGCTCTTGAGTGCTAATTAATTGCATGCTTTTTTGAAACAGAGAAAATGTAAGAAAGGTGAAGGTGTAATGATGATCGCATTGGTGATAGACGAAAATCTAGAAAATATCACACCTAGACAAAAGATTTCCGCCCTGAAAAATTTAGCCAAACTTTTACGTATCCCTGTGGTGAGTTTTTTTCAAAAAACGATGTGTTTTTGAATAAAAATAATAAATTCGTTAATTTCGATCGATTGAATAATTTTTCAGAACACCCTTCTATTTTTGAATGCAAAAGGAAACTTGGAAAATAACGCAGATACGTTAGTGTTCGACAATGACGTTAAAGATAAGGAACAAAATACATCAATCATAACATGGCAGGTATGTGTGATTTCTAATTTGCCTTTACGATTTCTTAGCTTATTTTATCGTTTTTTTTTTACAATGGACGTAATAATTCTAGATTGGATGCAAAGAGAAAATTTGGGCTGAAAAATTACAAATTGTGGAATTAGTTGAAAAAAATATGAAAGATGGGTCGCTATTTGGTGCTCTACAATTACCTATTATTCGTTGGCAAATCGCTTCTAGTTTTAATCCATTTCGAACTCGAAGACATGTAAGTCGTGTTGAAATCATGCAGTTGCGATATTTCTGTGAAAGACTATACTAAGCTCAAATAAATCTGATCGATTTTTGTGAACTCAAGGCCGGACAGAATGAAAATTCTTTAAGAGAAAATAATAAAGACGATCCTGCGCTTGATGAGAATGATGATGAAGACGAACAAGACGAACCTGACGACGAACCTGAGGGTGATGATGAAAGTGGTAACATTTTACCTAGCTCAGCTTCACCGGTGTATCCGGAAGCAAGTAGTACTAGATCGTACCGAGCAGAATTGAATTCATTAAACTCGTCTTCAAATAAGGTTATAACAAAATCGAATAATCCGATGTTATTGAAGAAAAATGCGTAATCTTTTTTCATTTCTTAGAAACCAATAATCGATTCTGCAATTTCAAATCAAACTTATTCCAAAAATAATAATTCAAGTATTAGTCCGAATTCTACGACTTTACCTGAACTTCCTGAACCATCAGAAGACATGGATGAAAGTACTGTAAGAAAGCAGTTTTATTATGAACTTGTATCAAAGAGTATGTCATTAATTGTTGAACTATCGTCGTAGGAAACAAGTGATTTGGATGACGACATCGAAAACATTTCTTCAATTCCAAATTTCTCACCAATTCCTGATTTACAAGTTTGGAAGAATAACTTGACTTCTTCCATTAACGTAACAAATGCTTATACCGTTGCACCTGATAAAGCAAGCTCACAGCCGTCACGTTTCCCTCCTGCAGTGAAACGTAACATGAATCAAATTGTTGTCGAAGCTGGAAAATTTGATATGTAATTTTTTATCTATCGCTGACATATAAGTGAATAAAATAATCATGAAATTTATTTCTATTTTATGATTACAGGATAGATATTCCCGAGGACATCTTCAGCGATAGCGAAGACGGAAACACCCGTAATTTGACTTTGAGACTTATTAAACCGGAAGATTGCGTGATATATGCACCATGGATTGAATTGAACTCTGAAACTCAAAGATTACATATTTTGTGCGTTGATGTAATGTTTAGATTTTTTGATTGATTGCTTGAATTCATGCTTTATTCTCAACGGTTTGCAGGACTTCTTTGGACACAATTTCTAAACATGAACTTATAATTGAAGCAACTGATTCAGATAACATGAGCGCCAACACTTCAATAATCGTCGTCGTACAGCATCCATCGAATGCGCGTACCATAAATTTTGAAATATCCCTTCATATGAAACTTCGTGAAGGGTATAATCTAACGATGGCAGTGCAATTGAATTTGTTGAACGAAATAGCTAGAATTTACAACGATACTGGTAACGAGAAAATAGTTGTCCGTAACGTTACATGTAATCCTTTTGTGTTTACGTGGGCGAATAAAACATTACCTACTGATCACTGCGATAATGAAACTATTTCAAGTTTGCTCAATGTAAGTGAACTATCTTCTTGATTAACGCACGTATTGAACAACTTTCATAGTTTCATTTTTTTTTAGGTATTAACGAAATCTCCTGGAAGTATGGATATAAAAAAAGATTTGTATCGTGATTTTGAAACAAATATTAGCGTGATCATTGAAAAAGTGACTTGGCGTGGGCTTGGACTTTGTAGTGAAATACCTCCTCCGCGTCTTCCCCAACCCGAAAAGCAAAATTTCAAACCTTACCTTCGGAATAGAATCGATAATATTACTGCTACCGTCGGTGAATTAACGGTTTTGAAAATTCCCGAGGTATTATAGTACTATTTATGGAAATTTTTCTGTTGGTGTATGTATTGAATGATATATTTATTACTTATGATGATTTCTTTTTTAAGGATACATTCTTTGATCCCGATGAACAGAATAGTCGTAATTTAAAGATGGGTTTGTTCACTATGGACTATACACCTATACCTCCTGATAACTGGTTACAATTTGATCCTACAAATCAAGAATTTTATGGTTTACCTATGGCTAATGATGTGGGATCGACTAAATATCAATTGGTACTGCAAATAAAATTCTTGATTGATTTTATAGAAATGTAGATGAAATAATGGTATTTCAAATATTATATAGGTATGCAACGATAATGAAGATAACAGCGAAAGTATGAAAGAAAGACACGCAATCGAAGTAGTTGTAGAGCAAGCGACCAAAGTGTTTTATAATGTCGAGTTCAGAATGAAGTTGAATAAATCGTACGATGAATTCATCAAATCTCCGCTGTTACAAAGAACGTTTGTGGAAAAACTATCGAAACTATTCGGTGATAAAAACACATCATCTATTGTGATAAGTGGATATTCACCAGGTTCTTTGATTGTCACTTGGCATAATAAATCGTTACCAGTTTCTGATTGCGTTGAATCAGAAATCGTCAAACTGAGAAAGGTTGGTGATATAACATAATCTCCAGCTGTTTATTTATCCATGAGTATTCATTGATTTATTTCATGAATGTTTTAGATTTTACTAAATGATGATTTGATGTTGGAAGATAGCGTAAACAAATTTCTTAAACCTGAATTTGAAGCTATTTCTGTAGACATTTCACCTATTGGTATTTGCGAAGGTAGTTTAACTGAGGTTCATACTGTGCCACCTGAAATAAATATTGGATCCCAAGAAATACACGCTATTATATTCGATAACGCTTACTTCATCAATTTCATTCTTCCAATAATAATTATAATTGTTATGATATTTGTTGCCAGCCTGATCGCCTGCATGTTGTATAGGTATGCGTTTTATGTCAATTTCGCGAACAGTCGCATATACCGGTATTTGACTGATGACAATTTTTTCAATATTTAGACGTCAACGTAGTAGTGCGAAATGGACCCTGGGTGATGACGAAAAAAGAACATATCGTAATAAAGGCATTCCCGTGATATTCCAAGATGAATTAGAAGAACGATTGGAACCTACTAACAAAAGTCCTATTATAATGAAAGAAGAAAAGCCTCCGCTTCCACCGCCAGAATATCAAAAAGTTCCACCAGTAGCAACAACAGCTTTGCTATCAGATTTCGATGACGCGTCCTACCAGCAAGGTAGTGGAACTTACTCGCGAAGCGTTGAGCGCAATGGTCATTCGAAACAGACACCTATATATCGAAAGCCACCTCCATATGTTCCTCAATGAAAGCCCTCCAGAATTTATGCTTTTCTGTTTCCTATAACGCTGTCGTTTAACCATAGACTTAAATATTTTTAATGTCGTAAACATAAGACATTTTCCTTTCAAAGAAGGTTTTTCTTAATGCATTCTTTGAATTCTTAACAGTATTTTATGAGGTTGATGAAGGTATGGGTTTATGTATTTCAATTATTTAAATCCTTTTTTTATTTGTTTATTTTTTATCTACTATTTTTAATCGTGTTTCGATTTTAGTAACTATGTTTATTTTACTTGAATATTTCATGTTGTAATTTCAACGATTTTTACGTGTTCATTTTGTATTTGTGAATCGGTGTTGCGTTTTTTTTCTTTTTTTTTAAATTTGATATGAAATTTTACGTGTTGCTGTTAAAAACCATTTTTTTATGTTATATTATAATTTTAGGGAAATTTTTGAATTTTGGTAAACTTACGGATTGGGTGCATTTTATCTTTTTTTTTTCAAGTTGCGTTATTTATATTTTAGATTGTTCTATATATTAGCGTGATTTCAAAACAATAATTTTTCAAAATCTTCTGTAATTTGAGTGAGTGTTTTAGCATATCTAGAATACGAGTTGCTTAAGGGTACCTCTACCTACACAGAAATATCAACACTTGCATTTATATAACGGAAAAATCATTTCCGTTGTTAATTATATGAAATGTGTTATTTCAAACATATCTGAGGCATATCAATGTTGTAATTAAACAATCGATGTTTACAGCTTAGTTTGTATGTTTTTCTTGTTGATTGTTGTAGTTTTAGTACGATCACCTTTATAAGTCTTCCCAATATTAATAGTTAGAAAATGTTCACTGCACAAATTTACTCAAATGTTGTGATGGTACGTGTAATAGATGATTATGTTAAGGTTTTAACAGATACTTAGAATTCACTATTCGATATTTTTTCTCTTTATGTGCATGAACTGTATCGAATCGTTGATGTACTTGAACTCTTATAGATGTATACAGGTATACACAGTTGTATGAACTAGTCGCTACAAAATGATTTGTATAGTTTTGTATTTTTTTACCCTATATCGCGAATACGGGGAACAATCACTATTTATTCAAATAAATGAATCAACTAACAAGTCATTAATTTAAGTATTTCGATATTAAAGAAATTAAATGTATGTTGTACTCCTCATTTGAAGTAGATTTTTCAGATATACTATCATTACATGCATAATAGAAAAGAATGGAATATTTTTTCATCTTGCGACGAATGCTGGCTATTTGGTGATAACATTTTAGGCAGACCAATTATTACTCGAGTCGAGGTAACCAGAAAATTGACTAATATAAAATATGAACCCTTTATTCAACTTAAAAATGATAGTTTATAAATTATTATACGACCATACGTGTCGGTACTAGAATTAAAACGAATACGAATAAACTTCGAATCGAATGGAACTTTTAAACTACACGTTTGTGTACTATTGATATCCTCAGGGTAAAAATTCTCAAAGGTAAAATCTGGATTTTGAAATGGATCTGGTTTCTGCCGAAAAAACTCAAATTTGATATCTTGGCCAACGAATCCTCCTTGAAATTGGAATTGGAATCCTGATACGGGACGCGTTTCTTTGAAAAGTATTTCTATCCACTGAGGCGAACCCTATTTAAAAGACAGAATTTAAACATCTGTAAACTGATTTGAGAAAAAAACTCGTTTTACTTCTGCTGAATTCCAACAAGTTTCTTCGTTTTTATCAAACATGTATTTTTTCCCATAATTCTGTACATCGTTGTTCAAAGTGGAACTCACTCTGGGAAAACAAAAAAAGCATGAACCAGGATCATGACTTGTATCAAATTGAGAAAAGCATTCAGTTGATGAGAATATACCTGCATGTAAATGGAAGTGAAATAGCCATTGAAAAAAATAGGTACTTTGCAGAAAATCGCACATTTAGAATAACTATAATACCAGCTTATTTAATAACCATTCCGATGTATAAGAGACCTAAAAAGATTCCAGATCTGTAAGATGAAATCAAAAATTCTAAAATTTAAATTCACGAATCATTGATGCACGTCTTTTTTTTATTTATCAATCTTATCAACAATTTTCGACGAGTATCAAGATAAGAAAAGAGTTTTTGTTTATTTTTGAAATGAAAATTCTCTTTTCCTGCAGGCTTTTCCTCTTACTTGCCGAAATTTGTAAGTTTGTAGCATTTCCTCGGTTTATCGTTATTGCACGATTATAAAGTATTGAGCAATGAACAGTATTAACTGATTCCTATTCATATTATCGAATTATTTCCAATTTGAATAATTAAAATTGAATACATATAATAATGTAACTGTGTTAATTTTTGGTAACACTTCTATTGCTGCACGTTTTTGCAATGTTTAAAAGCCATAAAAAACTGAATGTAAACAAAATTTTGCCGAAATAAAAAATAAAATTTCAATTCAATTTTCAAAATATTTGAGCCGGTGGTCTAAAATTTTCGCCGCTTATTGTAATACGTGAGAGGTTATCACGATAATTAATTTATGTGAAAAGTGTTTGTGATTAGTGCCTTGGAACTTGCATCTTATGCATTTTTAAATGGGTGTTACGATGTAAGTAAATTAGAAATTTAAGTAACATCGCGTTAAAAAATTTGGTTTTCATGGTGCATCTTGTGAAATATCCTCATCGTTTACTATTTTTACGTAAATTTTCCTTCTAGTATCTTATTTTGAATTTTCATTGATAGTAACATCACGAAGGCGATAACATTAGCTTACGAAAATATGAAATTTTCCAGCTTTTCTTTGAAACACACTTCGTTTCAAAATGAACAAAAAATTAAAACATTACTTTTACTTTAATTGATATTATTTCCCTCGAGGTACGACTTGTGGCAGGAAAATTTATATAAATAAGTTGTATTATGGATGCATGATACCAAGTTTAAAAATCAAAGTATCGCTGGTTGAAGTTGTTCGAAATTGATTGTTTTAGATTACAACAGTATCCAGTGAAAGACCGAACAGGTCCTCAAACCATTGACTCACTATCTAAACGGATTATAGCACTGGGAGCTAAACAAACTGGACAGTTTTTGGTCGACTGTGAAACTCATGTTGTATCATCTCCTCAAATGGGTGGTAAGTAATCTATAAATGCATTTTCAAAATTCGATAACTGATGAGCTGGGGAGATTTTTAAAATACTTATTAGAAACGAGATCGTATCGGATTTAATTTTATATTCATTATCTCATTGTCTTGCTTTTTGCTTTGAAGAACCACGAGTATTTTTCAATGTGTACATCTAAGTAAAAAATTATTCTTATTTTTCATAATAAACTGGCAAAATGTATCCTTGGCGTGAGTAAAAGTAATAAGAGCTTGCCATTAACTCATTTACGTTAAGAAATTGTCGTATGATGGTTAACGAAAAAGAATTGTTCTGTGTTTCACCAAAAAGAATGCTAGATATTTCGTGATCGAACAAAATAATAAATTCAAAATTTGTATACGACCGTTCATGGAAAATTGGATTTTCATTTTTCAGAATAGAAATCATTCAACTTGTGATTTTCTCGGTACATTATGCAAATAGTTCATACTCGCACTTTGGTGAACTCCATCTTTATTTTGATTCAGCATTATTTGTGTAAGATCAGCGATAGCGAGTTTCAATATATTTTTATCATCAAAAATTTTACAAATAATAAATTATGCAGTTTTCACGTATCATCTCTTGCTATTTCAACTGGAAAGTTTGGTCGTATTATTTTAACAGAATTCAAATTTGATTCGAGTTGAAATCGTACGTAAAAGTTCCAAGATGGTTGTTTGTTACTACCTTGTGCTTAGTGAATGTATTTAAAAAAAATTAGTTTTACTTCAGATTGCAAATAATAATGTAAAACTTTCGTATAAAAACTGAAATACCATTAACCATTTCAACTAATTCACGTGACGCCGACTTAGAGAACGTTGCCAAATAAGCAGATTTTTTTTGGGAAATCTTATCTCTGAAATGTGAATTTAATGAATTAAACCCCCTTTGTTCACAAGTGCTGTTGAAATGATGAATTAATTTAAAATTATTGCTCGGTTAAATTGTTTCATTAGTCGAAATGCAGTTAAAGAAGCAACTATAAAAAAGCGAATTGTTGAGAATAATAAAATAATTTTAACATCTCGGATCATCGAAAAATTTGATACTTACGATATTTCTGTGCAACGTAAACAGTTGCGTGGTATTTTTAAAAAGCGGGTTGAATTTCAAGCGAAAAAGAAAAAAAGAAAGTTGAAACTAGGTCAAGAAAAAGAAATTTGACCTTGAAATGTCAACTAACTCGTGTTTTATTCGTTTGTCGATAATTACCGTATTTTAATTTATTATTTCGTTGTATACGATCTTTATAAAAAGTATATGCATGCTTATTTCTATTTTTATAAATTTTATGCACGTTAATTTCATGACGACATGTTTTTCAAAAAATTCGTGCGACTTATTCCCTCTTTCACGTGCTTCTGTTTTATATTATCGATGAAATCTTCGGTTATTTCATTCCTTTTTTTTGTTCTTTGAGGAAAATTTCATTTTTCTATACCTACGATTTCTTGATGTCTTGAAACTTCCGAAATTCTCAATATTACTTTCAAGTAACGCATAGAAATAAAAAAACACGCATATTTTGTGAAAAATACATGTAATAATTTTCCAACTTTATCAATTCATTACAGAAAAAATATTCGATCAGCTTTGAACTTATTGGTATTTACTCGATAAAGCGTATTGTCTCAAATATTGTCAAATTGTCAGGTAACAAAATAAAATGGTTTAAATATAATATAATTTTGCCGTCGAAGGAAGAGTTGTATTAATAAGAAATAAAATTCAGGATGGTTAATGGAGTACGTTGGATTTAAATAATAGAAATACAGTTACAAGTGGTGAAAAAACATTAGCTTAGTGAGAGCATTAAATCAATATGCGTTTTCACTTATATACGACCTTGTATACACCTAAATAATTCGAAAGAAACATTTTCAATGATACATTTCAAGAATACGCTAATTAAGAAAAAAGTATAAAAACATGTAAGCTTCTATAAAAAAAAAAAACGTAAAAAATCAACCTTAAAATAAAATTTGTACTAATACGAAAAGTATTAAAATTAAAAAGAAGTTAGCAATACCTTTGCAAAAAGGTCAAAAGTTTTCAAAGTTTCTACATTTTTTTTTCAGTCTTCTAATTCAATTTTTTATAGTACACCAATTTCTAATTAAAATTCCTTTTTCGACTACGAATTTTTTTTTTGCAATAATAATTTCAAATCGTAGGCAAGGCACAAGTGATTGAAAATATCGCTGCGACAAAGTAAAAGAAAAATTGTTAGGAAACTGGAAGACTTTTAATTTCTAAAAATAATGGTTGGTTGTTAAATAATGAGAATATAAAAAAGAGACAAAATTACAGCAGTTATAAAATTATTGTCGACGAAGCATTCGTAATTGTCAGGTATATTATTATTATCAAGTAGAATAGTATCAAAAAACGAGGTCGGATATTAACCTAATGTTGTGGTGTTTGGATGCCAAAAATAATCGCGAATGAGGAAAGTCGCTAATAATAATTTCTACATATTTATGGAAAATTTTAAAATTGAATGGCTAATTTCGAACAAGGTAGGCAGTGAGTTTACGATATATTTCAACGCGGCCGAAAGTTTTAAAAACTTTACTGATTGTTCGGAATTGACTTTCTTTCATAAACACATATGTATTATGTATGTAGCACGTCTAAACATGTTATTATAGATATGTCTTTCGTAACTTCGATATTTTTTCGCGATATGTTACGCTTCTCTCTATCGAGAATTGGTCAAACGAATACTTGACAACATTTTTCATTGTCAACGATAATTCTTCGACTATCACTCGATTCGCGGATGATCACGATCTAAGGAAGTTGTGATCCATTTCTTGAAGATCTCTTCCTTTAGTTTCTGGTACGAAGCAGACGACAAAACAGAGGCCAGCTACTGCCACAGCCGAATATAACCAAAACGCTCCGTGTAAGCCGAGCGTTTCTTTAAAATCGATGAATGTTTTGACTCCGACAAAAGCGCATCCGTAGCTAAACGACATCGCCAAAGCGCTTCCAAGCCCGCGATATTCGAGGGAAAATAACTCGCCTACGAGTAACCACGATATCGGACTTATGCCCAAGGAAAAGGCGATAGTGAAAATCAAAACGCACAGTAATGGTATCCAGTCGTATTGGATGGATAGATCTTGCGTGTGGGTGTTATACGTCTTCAGCGTTTCGTTTACTTCTTCGAAATACGCGTAAGATCCGAAAGCGGCTAAAGCGATCGACATGAACATGCTGCTAGTGATTAGTAAAGGTAACCTGCCGATGCTATCGATTAAAAGACCCGATAACAGCGAGGCCAATAATTGGACGAAACTAACGGCAATGGCGCCGCCGTGCGGATTCATACCGCCGAATGTTTGCCGAAATATAGATACGGCGTAAAAGCTAAAAGCATTTGCGCCGGAAAATCGCTGGAAAAACATTAATCCGCATGTAACGGCGATCGGATGCCATAGCTTTTCGACGATGTCTCCTAAGTTGCCGTATTGACTTGGTCTTCGACGACAACTTCCTAACCGACTCTTCATCACGTTGTTCTTGATGGTAGCTAGTTCCTTTTGAATTTCATAGTACGTGCCACCTTTGAGCCACTGTAATGATTTGGCAGCTTCTTCAATTCGTCCAGTAAGAACTAAATAACTTGGTGTTTCGGGTAAATAAAGTATCGTGAAAAATAAAGCGATCGGAGCAACACTTATGGCCATTGCTAACTGTCGCCAATCTAAATACGCTCCCATGATGAAGCTTATCAGTACGCCTACTTGCCCGAAAATTTTCAGCACTGCGCTTAAACAGCCTCGAATACTAGGATCTGAGATTTCACTGATGTATACCTGAAAAAAATGCGTTTACCGGTTTAGTGAAGTATTAAATGAAGCCTAAAATTATGAACGATGAGAATTTCGACAATGGAAAAATCAACATTCGAAGAATAACGTTGTTTGAATTCCAAACTTGACCCAGATTTTTATTAGAAAATTGCAAAAAGATAGTAGTGTTTTTCTAAAAACTCGATAAATAATTAAATATTGATTGCGAATTTATAATATTTGTTAAAAATCAAAATTAATGAAGAAGCGATGTGCTAAAGTACGTCAGTAGTACCTAATAATGAAACGTGAAAATCTATGTTGATAATGAAACTATTTTCATTAACAAAATCAGGCGCAGTTTTAATGGAATCATTTTTAGCCAAAGGTTCAGAATCTCCTGAAAATCATCAGATTCACATATCTTGGGAAGTCTAGATTTATTGGTCAACTTGAAAAAGCTCAATTGAGAATTTTTGCAAATCAACGTTAGCCATTTTTTTAATGAATTGCGAGCAACACTGGATTTCCGTAAACGATTAAATTTCAAATTTAAATAATGGCAAAAAAATACTTCTACAATGTTCCGCTTCTATGTAATGACTTCGAATGTAAATTAAATTTACATGCAAGTCGATGCTGATTTCATATTCGTGTCACAGCGCCGATTTAAAATTCCATCAGTATTTGTTTTTCCTATGTGAGTAAGTAAAAAAATTCCTTATACACGATACACATTTCGATTGTTATAGCTCAAAAACTTACGCTAGTCTAATTCTACTTTCAGCTGTGGTAAGGCAATGGCTTAAAAATAATGTTGAATTTTAACGTATCAACTTCAAGAAAGAATACTCGACTGTTGTATTTGTAACGAGTATCCAAATCACAATAAACGGCGTTGTTGATACAAATTTATTTTCGGTCCGTGTGTTATTTTGACGTAGTGTTTTAAAATCATATTAAAAGATCGCGTTTTAATTTCCCGCTATCCAAGTAATCTCTATATGTAGCAAGGAAGCTGTCTCATGCGAAGATTAATGAATCATAATACAGAAATCGTGCGAGCTCTTCGATTCTTCCAAGTATAAATTACACGTATATTCGAGCCACGAAGCAGACATTTAGTTACGAAACCCGTCAAAAAAGTTGCCAGATTTAAACATCATCTTGACGTACCTGCGAAACGGTGAGAATGATAGCGCAACAAAATCCTGCTATGAAACTGGTAGCATACATCATTTGTACGTTAACTGCAAAAACCGTCAATATCCAGGATACAGAAAACGGTACAGCTGTAGCCAGTAAAACGTTTCGTCGACCGAATTTCATTGCCAGACCTCCAAAAATGGCTCCAAATAGAGCACCAAGTAGTGATAGACTGGCTACCCATGAAGCTTGTTGATCTGTGACAGTGAATACATTTACGTTCATGGTATCTTGAGTTGCGGTATAATTCGACGAAGTCATTTTATAAGTTTGAGGTAGCGAAGAAGTTGTCGACGATACAGGTAACTGGTCTTGAAGCGATGCTACAGCCGGTGAACTGTATCCTTTACCTAAACCAGCCGCAAATGGTCCCAGTGATACTGCTAAAGTGGCCAGAATCTGTAACAAGTAAAATATATTGGTTAAAATATCCGACATACGTTGTGAAATATTGCCAAATCATAAGCTACACCGAAACTGTATTTTCATTTTTCAGTATTCCGCTGTTTTGGCAAAGATCGAACCATGTGAACAATTTTTACATCGCGCTTATTGGAATTTCCAATAAATTGGCTTTTCATTGTTAAAATTTCAATTTAGATTCGATGTTGGAATCGGAAAAGAGCGGTGAAAAGAAACGAGTAATCGATTTTCAATGACGGTAATATTATTACAAATGTGCCGGTAGTTTCTGTCGACAGTTGAAATAAAGTTACACAAGTTGACTTTTCAAGATGACTGCTACATGACGTCGTAGCGGTACGTTATCGCATCGATGACTGCCAATATTTCTTAAATGAAAAACATATAATGCGGAAAAAACGACGGTTTTTTCATTTTTACCTTTACCTGCTTGGAATTTCATCCTGATTGATGTTACGCGCATCAATACGATGAAAATAAAGAGCTGACGTTGTCAATATGTCCACCGTCGTATTATTTTTGAGCTCGTAAGATAATTTATTCGAATCGAATACATATCTATGCGGGATTTTGAATATATCATGAAATATAATCGCAGTGTATGAGGTATTGTGATTAAATACAGGGTGTGCCGAATTTGAAGGTAACGAAGTATTACTTCATGTACTTTTTCTCCACTGTTCGTGTTTACTTTAGTTCTTCGGGTTTGTTTACTTTCATCAAGTTTCATTTTCGTTCTCACCACTGTTCAAGTTTTCGAAACGGAATGTTATTGTACTTGCGGTTTTGGTTGAAATAACAAGATTTACGAAAAGAATATGGTATCTTGCTTTAGGGTAGCTCGACACTTTTCTTCATCGGTGGATTCGAAAAGTAAAAGTATTATTGGTGAATTACTGAATAAGGTCAATAAAACTTTTGTACCGTGTACGAACCAGAGTTGTCATTATGCATGCAGAATATTTATTCTACATTCTGCATGCGGAATGCAGAATATGAAAATAATCCATGCAGAATATGTAGAATACGCAGAATATGTATGAAACGTGTTGATTGGCTGGAAAAATGATAAGAAATGTTGATAGTGAAAAAAACGATGCCAAAAAACCCTAGTACTCGATCCAAAAAAAACACTGATAAAAATTTTCGCCTAAAATAAAATTTTTGGAACATGTGATTTATTGATTTACCAATTACGAATTTTAATTTTATGAAAAAGTGAAATACCACGAAATCCGGGAACCCATTTTCAACTGCTTAATTTTCAACATATCAAGAGTGATGGCAAATAATTCTGCCTTAGGCAAAATTTTTCAAAAAAGCTGATATACCTACTTATGTTTATTATTCGATAAAAACCATGGATAAAAATAAGACGGACGAATATTGATTTCGAATTTACGATTACTAATTACTTGATTGGTGCATATCTTGATATAAGTTTTTAATATTTGTTAACTTTTTATTTTATTCGTTTATTTGAGAAATTCGTTTAAAAATAATGAAACATGAAATTTTCAATTTTTTATTTATTCTTCATATTCTGCGTATTCTGCATTTATTATTCTGCGCAGAATAAAAACTTATTCTGCTTTGTGTATTCTGCATGTTATTCATATTCTACATTCTACATTCTGCATTGACAACTCTGGTACGAACTCATTATTTTTTATTTGTTTAAAAATTAAAATTTTGATCATTGGATTGTTTTCATCGTCAAGTTTCTTTGTACTTTAAAATGATCATCTGACTACATCTATTATCTATCAGGCTATCAACAAGGAGAAAAAACTATGGGGTCATTCCATGTCAACTCAGACAAAATTGTAAATATCAGCGAAAATTCGAAAAAAAACCCTCCCTCATCCTTCCAAAGAAGAACAAACCTTAGACACAGTTTGACTGATGTAGTTATGTACAACATGATAATTTATTCGACGTCATTGTCAAAGGTTTGGGGTTTTTTCAAATTTTCGTTGATATGTATTTGTATAAAATATTTCGAAAATCTATGATTATATGATTTTTATATTTTTATGATGATGAATTTTGGAAAAGTGACAATCCTTAGAAATTTCTTTCTCGAAAGCAAGAAAGAACACCATCACAATTTTTTGATATGTTGTTTGGTATGAAAAGGAGTATAATGGAGAATTTCAAAATTTTAGCTCCTAAACTTCATGATTTTTTTGCAATTTGAAACTTTTAAATCACTTTTTTCTCATTAATGCGAAAGGCAACACTGATTCTGCTACCACAGATGAATTAACCTTCGAGAGTAGAACAAAATAAAAAAAAACTCAAATCGCTATATAGGTAGGTTATAGCCGGAGTCATTCGCATCACAATTTTTCAAACATCCGCCATCTTGGAAAATTTCAAACCGCCATAATTCCAGATAGAAAAATCGTGGAAACCTCCGCTTTGCGCTATTCGTCATCGTTTGATGACCTTTATGCGTCTGCAAAACGAAAAAAAAAAATCGATGACCCAAAGTAACAATTTTGTCTGAGTTGACATGGAATAACCCGTGGAAATTTCCACTTAAAAATTTTGCTTAATTTTATTGACACGGAACCGAAACACAACACTGAAGCGGGATTTATCCAATTCATTCGTTTTTGTTTCTTCTTCACTCGCTGGTAATTCAAAATTAAAGCAATATTTCTGGGAATCTCGTAATTTGCTAAATTTATAATTTACCTCAAGTTTATTCTTTTGTTAAACGGAAAAACATCTCGAGAACTTTCAGGCGAATTTTATTATTTCCTCAATAGCGTCGGTTGTTGAAAAAGAAATCCAAAACTCCTAACTAATTTGATACTTTTTCATTTCTTTTTCCAATCTATCGTTACATTCGTTTTGTTCGTTAAGATTCGCGATACAGTATACCAGTTTTAAGGTTCGAGTCGAATAAAAAAAAAAGTAAAGAATATTAAGTTTCTTATATCAATAAAAGTTCTCCATCTTGTATTCAAAGAAAAATACGAATTATTTTAACAGAATTTCGCGATTACAGTAAATGGTAACCTCTTTGTATATACTATAAGCTCTTTTTTATGGAGGAAAAAAAGAAAAAGAAATTACGTATTATTATGGAGGATTGCATAATAAAGGCAGTTTGCCGTAAGTAATTACATTCCAGAAGATTTCACGCAAACTATAATAACGACTTTGGCTGAACACAGAATTGAACTTACAAACCAAAATGTTCTTTCTTAATAGAAACCTTACGCGTGTACGTATTCGAAACAGCTAATGTCTTGAATTAAAATATACCAGCGACGAGTAAGTAGGATTTTTTTCAAATTCAAAGAATCAATTAGAACTTGTATACAAGTTCGATGCTTGAAAAGCATTAAGCATTGTTTTGCGAACATTTTGAACTACCTTTGAGAAAATTAATGTTCTATGATTTTTAGGCACAGAGCGCACCAATTCTATGTCATGAGTACAAACCTAATTGGAAATATGAACGAAGCGTGGCGATTTAATTTATGGAACTGGCTTGTTTTTAAACTATTTTTCCTCCCTCGCTTGTTATTGGTATTCATTATTGAACGATCAAATGTAATACATACGAATGGAGTGAGTTTCGAATGAGGTGTTATTTATTATTTATCGAGCGAACGTTACTTCGGTTCGATTTCAGAGCGCCGCCGATAATTTAAACGCTCGACCTCCCGCGAGTGTATAATTTATTCTTTTTCTATGTATTTAAAAAAGTTGTTAATCTTATTTAAATCGAGAAAAGATTATATATTCGTAGGTCCTGAACAGTCGATGTGAGAGTGATTTTAAAAACGAAAAAATCTTTTATTTTTTAAAATAAATGTTGACGTTAGTTACAATGCCATACAAATCATCTACAACTTTTAAAATGCTGCAAACATTAAATTCTACATGTTGGGAAATACTCGACACGCATGCTCGTACTTTCGCCCAAAGGATAAAATCATAACAAATTATTATTTACAAAACGATTCGTCGAGAATATTCGAATGACGTAAATCCGCACGAAGACATTATTTCGCTCAAAGAACCACAAAAAAACATCACCCGTGGCGAATATACGAATCAAATAAGTATGAAAAGTTGAAAAAGAAAAAAAAAATCAGTCGATAAACGAAAAAGAAAGCGTATGAAAAGTTAGCAAATCCATTTTACATTCAAAATACCGAAACGAATTCATCTTTAGACCTTGAGTAAAGATTAGAGGTTACAAGACCGCGAAAATGTTACTTTAAAAAATTTTTTCATTTTGTGTTTTTTTTTTATAAACAATTTAACAGATTTTTTTCAATATATCATGCGTATCTTGATGACTTCATAAGAAAGGAATTTCTTGTTTGTGGCAAATTCATCTTCGGCTTTAGATTTTACTGAAAGAGTAGAAAATATGGAGGAAATTTCGTGTCGTAAATGACGCGCTTATATGGCGCAATGTACCTTGATACAAAACGTGAAAAGTGCTATTTTCACAAATGGTTACAATCGTTTTATATTTTTAAATTGGAATATAATTTTTCGTTTTTGAGGAATATCGTGAATATTTTTTGACTAATTCATGTGGAAAAATCTTTGAAGTAATGATAGATTCAGTCCTCGAGTTTTTTTTATGAATACCTACTACCTAATACCTACCTCCCTCTACCTACCTATTTACCTATAGATTTTTAGATATTTTAAAATTATTTTACGCGAGTGAAAGCATAATCGAAACTAAATTTTGAAAAAATAACATCAGAATAAAATTATTTAAATTCGCAAAAAAAAAACATAGATAAAGGAACACGCACGCTATCGAAATATAAAAAGGGAATAAATCTAACAAATAAATACGCATTTCATAAATTCATGTGAAACAAATAATAATACAAAATTGGAATTTTTCATGTTAAGTAAACAAGATAAAAAGATTTTTATTCGTTCGTAATATATTTTTGATTGAATTTTCCTTACAAGGAATTTTTGCCGGTCAAGACTTCTTCCTTTTTGTCGTTTTCGCCATGTTTTGGTTCCTTGTTTCGTAAGAGAATTGATTTTTATGGTATGGGATTCATATTTACGTTGCTCGGTATTCTGAAGATATGAAAAATTTCTACGGTATCGCTTACTAAATGCATTATCAACGTTGGAAAATTTATTACTACCGACGATGCTCAGCGATATTATTTTATATTGATTTTCGAAGAGTTTTTAAGCCAATTAAATTTGATAGGACGAGGTCTGAGCCGTAGTATTATTTCAATTAAAATAGTTATCGCGAAGAAATACCGTATTGAAAACGTAGATAATAATTTAATTAACGAGAAATTTAAATAAATAATAAAATAGGCATTCATACGCGTCAAATTGAAATTTTGATACATGTCTAATTTCATTGCGAAATTGTTGTCATTTCATTTACCTATCGAGTAATTCATTTAATTTTACGTGGAAGATATTCCAACTTCATGAATTGATTTGATTACAAAAATGACGAATAAAAAAAACAACATTATTTAATTTTTAAATATCATCTCGCGTTCGGGGTTTCAATTAAAATGCTTCATAAAAAAAAGTTTACCTGCGAGGAAGTTTGAAATTCAAACGTAGATATTTCAATTTAAGTCGAGTTCAAATGATTTATTAGCATCTGCTCGTACATACTTACTTAATTTGTAAAAATTAATTAAAATCGTTCTTTTAAAAACGATTAATTAATTTTCAAAACGAATGAAACCAAATACACCGAAATTCAGAGTGTTTTCGCTTCTCTCCGAGCACAAGGAAATGTAAAAAACATCTGTTCGAAATCGCCTTCCATATCGAACCATACATAACCGTAAGTTTGAAACTAATTCCTAAACGAAATGGCGCCTTTAATACGAAAATCACGAATTTGAAAACTTCTGCTGAAAACTCAATAAGCGAAGTTGACTAAATAATGCGCTGCGTTGTAGATCAAATGTATTTTCGGTTATCTTTCGCGATAATGGAACGAAATAATACGAAAGGATTAAAATGCTGACGGCGCGGAAAACTCGACCGATTACAGTTGCCTGAAAGCGCAGCCATACTGTGGTAAACGCTTTAATGGCTGTGGGTACAGTCAACACCAAGGGGTGGCGAATTTCACTAAAATTCGATTAACTAGCTGGCAAAAACAATATACCGTTTTAACCATTAGCCAATGATTATCTTTTTTCACTAAAAAACAACCTATTCCGAATTTAATACAGTTCATGTGGCGAGTCTTTTTTATTAGAATAGAAAATAAAAAAACAAATCCGGTTATTCGATTTTGATTTTATATGTAGGTACGAAATTTTCATTTTTAAAAATAATTATTGCTGCAGAAAAGTGTAACGATTGTGGAAATACTGTGGGTCGAATTATATGGAAACTGCACCTAAATCACTTTCATATCTCAAAGTCCTAAAATGGTTGCTACACTTTTCAAAAGATCTACTCACCATCTCTATGAGAGGTTCTTTCGCCTACTCTTGTCAGAAATTTTAGTATGGCTTTATACCAAAATAAAAACCACACGCGGTGTCTTCTTCATAGAATCAAGTGGTTCGACGTCTTTCGGGGTTAACCGCTTAGACGACAAGAAGGGGGAGAATAAGTAGGAGGGGAGGAGAGGTCAATTATAGATTTACGAATGCACGATACTAACTATAATTGAAGCTCATCGCACAAACTCACGCATAAATGGAAAAAGAATTCATTTATTTTGCAAAATTTGGGTTTTTTAAAAATTGGCATTTTTTTGACCCCCTTTAAAGAAAGCCAAGTTAAACGAAAAGGAATTATGGCTGGTATCATTTTTTAGGGAATTTTATGTGGATTATTTCTTGTTTGAACTATTTCTTGCTACATGCTGTAGTTTTCGAGTGATAATCGAAAAACTGAATTATGGACACGTTCGGCCCCCTACAGGACAACGCACAGGGGTTGGAGTTGTTGAGTTATGTTTTTTATACAAATACGACCCCAACCAACGCTTTAAAGCAATGAAACGCTTTATAGAAATTTTGCTCCCAAAAAAAAACCTAATTCGCGTGGACTATTTCAACGAATATTTTTTCATTTTTCTAATGCAAAACAAAAATACGACGTAAATTGAACTATCGCAATTAAAATCATTAATTAATCGTAAACCATGTAGAAAAATTATCGAAACGTCAAATATAACACCATCACGAAGCGTTAGCGTCGCAAAATTTAAACTTTACATAAAGAAAATCAATATCGATTAGGTAGACCGGCTAGCCTTTTTTCCCAGCTTTACACCATATATGTTTCATAGTTAAAAAGTCCAAAAGTTGCACATTTCGATTGTACAATATGAAAAAAAAAACCACCCCGCGAAAAAGAGTAGCGTTTGTTCGCCATGAAAACGTATTAGTTATACATGAAGCTTGGCTTTTTTTCCCTGCCAAAAAGGGTCAGTTCGGGAAGAGAATCTGCTAATTAGTTAATTTGTAACGCTGCATCGAAAACAAGTTAACTAATTACCGTTCAATTTTAAACTCGTTAACTAAATTCGAAAAAATTTCGACGTTCATCTGAATAAAACGTTATTAGCTGAAACTCGCGAAAAGGGTAAAATTAACGTTTGCTCTTTGTTGAAAAATGGCCAAAAATTTTTAACGCCAAAGTACTCTGATAAATTGCCGAAATGAAAGTACAATTGAAGTGGCGAAAAAATACTTGACAGGCAAATAAGTTTTATTCTTGATGAGTTTATTTACCCAATTAAATTATTTTATCGTATTTTTAATTCTCGGGTTTATTTTTCATTTTACTTATTTTGCCATTTTCCCACGTACCTTTTTGTATATGTTACTTGAAGGATTAGGTATAATTAATCTATACTTTTCAACTTTTGATGGATTTTTAAATTACTTCTCAATGCTTTTTTTTTTCAAATTTTATAATGAAACACAAATTAGGATAAAGGTATGAGAAAATAAATTAATTTTTATATCGTAAATTGAATGACCAACAATTTTCAAAGGTTCGAAAAATTGGCAACAACAAGGCGTATTGTAAATATATTCATCATTAAATTGGCCATGATGATGGTTGTATTGGCTGAAAGTTCATGCAAAAGGGCGAAATTCTATTCTTTGTCTTATCATACCTACATTTAGTGGATAGTGGTTAAATATTCCTAGTGGTTTTATCTATATTATAACAAATAAATTGTACCCCTTTACATGGCTCCACTGTGAAGCTTTTTGGCACATGAAATACGCGTGTAATTCATTAAAAATATGATATATCGTTTCAGGAAGTTGGAACATAATAAATTTGTGTAATGTTTGAAACATCATTCGGGTATTATTAGAATACACTCGACGTTTTGAGAGAAAACACACTAAAGCAGCGTGTTTAGTGTTTACAAATGTCGCCCGAAAAGAGGAATTTTTCGTCGGCGAAATTACAGAAAATTAACGAATTCCAAAACACCTAAAAGGCAAAAATTACCGATGTCTTTGTTTATTCATCTCAATATTTTCATTTCCGTTTCAAAGTGAATTTTAAAATACCGCTGTGAACTCTTTAACGACTTCTTTATTCTATAATAAATTGAAAACTTGGCATTTGTAATTCCTTTTCTGTGATGATCCAGTTGGAAAGTTTTTCTCCTTTTTTTCAGCGAAGCTTGAACGTAACTTTTAATGGTGGCGAGGTTTTAATCAAAATGGGGGATGTTGGTTTCTTGCTTGTATGAAAGTATGGAATAAAATCTCAACTGCGTTTGTGTTCATGTAGATAATTCATTGCACCAAAAACAAGTGTATTGATTAGAAAAACAGGAATTAAATTTCATCGTTTATATCTTTGTTTTTCGTGAAATGGAGTCGAGCTTTGTGCGTGTTTCATTTTTGGGAAATGGTCGAAGAGGGTATTGTGGTTAATGCATTTGTAATGTATCTAATAAATTTCATCAATAAAAAAAATATAAAATTGAGTAACATTGTCGTAAGTAATTCGTTGAATGAATTGCGACGATGCGTAAATTAAATAGGAGTACTCAATTAATGGGGGTTATTTTACTCATGTAATTATCGATTGTTCTTAGATCGAAACAAAATACCGTTGTAATTCTATTTGAGCGTCGAGTAATTTCAAATTTAATGCGATGTTAAATTTTCATCGACGTTCTTTATTAGAAATTATATGAGTTTAGGAGAACAAATTAATGTCGTGTAATTAAGCTCACAACGGATAAATTATAATGCGCGTATAAGCTTAATTACGATGTTTAAATTTTTGAAAGCGAATCGATCTTGAGTCAGGTTGAAATTTAGGTTAAATTTTCAGGATTGAAAAAAACCTTCAAGAATTTTTTTGAGATCGCCAGATTTTTCAATACTGCGCAAGAATGTCTCGTGACTTCAAAAAATCTCAAGAACTTTCCCCATTTTCCAAAATATCTCCATTTTTTTCAACATTTTGAAAAATCCCAAGAAAAATGTAGGAATAGGAAATCTCAAAAGAAATGCAAAATTTTTATTGAAATCAGTTTGCGGATAAGTTCACCACACAGTTTGACATTTTCGTGTCACCCCGTGACAATGATGTTCACCAAAAGACGTCATTTGATGTGACATGCTACTCGATAACAATGACTTGTCGTTATATCACGTCACTTGACATGCTACCATGACGTGACCACATGTCACTCCTAACCATGATCCGTCACCATGCCAATGAATAATCATCCTTGACATAGTATGGAGATAAAAAAATGCACTCCTGAGGTCCCAAAACAAACTTTGAGTATGCCCCCCCCACATTCCCATCCCCTGATGCAACGCAATAGCCTTGGTTTTTATTCAAAAAAAAACAGATGATTATATTTTTCGGTGCACATAAATATATGAAAAAAAATTGCATCGTATTTTCAACTATGAAAACTTTGTGATGAAATTTCTGTATGGGCACAATTTTTCTTCAAACCAGTTCGAGAAATGCCGTCAATTGTGATAAACTTGCAGAAACATATCTCAATAAGACGATAAGAACGTTTTGAAATTTCTATTATTATTTATTATCGAATCAGGAAATTGAACATCAGTTTCGATGGATACATTTTCCTTCGCATAAGGCTACCTACCTGATGTTTTCATATTTTCTATAGTCTAACAGCTACACGGATAATTCTCGCTGTCTTCAGCGTTATACTTTATACCTGAATTTTCCATGATAAGAATGAACACGGTTGTGCGATTACTTCGGAGTAATATTTACAAATAGAGTTTTATTCTTTTGTTCACCCTTCTTTCGAGAAAAGTTGTGCCTCAAAAATCGTCGAGTAAGGGGCAAATGAGCTATCAAAAAGTAGTATAAAATCTAACACATTTGTGACTCAATTAAAATGAAGAGTTTCTCGAATGCAATCACCAGATTATTAATTATATGTAATAACAACTTTCAAAACGCTTGAAAAATATCAAGGAAATAATCTGAATTTTTGTCAGTACTCGCTACCTAAGTACGTAGTACCTATTACCTACATCTCTCGTTTTCTAGTCATCTTCACGAGTATAAATTTAAGCAAATATATTTTTATAATTTATTCGTGAGCACGCATCAGCGAAATGTTGTATTAATCGGAAATACTTTCAGATGCTATTTTCATATCAACGCTTTTTGGTTATTCTACTTCGTTACGGCCAAAGTAAACATAATTTGTTTATACGAGAATATGTTTAGTTTTTAATTGTAAGATTAAACGAAAGGATGCGGATTGCGGAATAAGGTAGAGCACTTCCATATGTATCGGGGTTCGTGGTTAATTAAATAACTTACCCACTTATATTTTGAAAGAAGTCTTTGGAAAACAAATTCGAGAAATATTAAAGAGATATTTTCGCGTCGTTATAAGTTTGAAGTTTGTTTCGTTAATATAATTTCAAATATCGTTGGCTCGATTTAAATTTGTTTATGCGAGTTTACGTCATATGGTTATTTTTTCGATATTACATGTTATATTAAAATTTGATCGTAATAAGATGAAGTAGGTATTACATATATTGAAATTTCTTTTAATAATTTTAAACAACCTTCAGAAGTTTTAATCGACTTCGTTTAGTTAAAATCGACCATATGTTGACGTATTCAATAAGAAATATGATAAATTAAACGAAACACAAGAAATATGATTAAGCATTTACCTGAGATAGATACTTGTGTCTATCAACCGACGTATGCTGTATATGAACCACAGTTGCCCTAGGTTCGGTACTCTGTAAACCACTTATTGCGTGAGTTCTCACCTACACAAAAAAATAAACAAAAAAAATACGAAATTACCATAATGAAATACAGATAAGCGTATCGTCTTACTCCACGAATACCTTTAGCTCACATCTGGATTCATTTTCCAGTATCGGTATCTACGGTATGTATCTATAATGGGAAAAAAGCCGGATGTGGTGCTTAAAAATTTCAAACGTGACGGGTTTCGTGAGTGACTTTTGAGTTGGAACGCAATTTACACAGTATTAATGGTGCCAATTAAACGGCGGCGCGCAGGTGAGCAAGTTCAAGACTAAAAATGCGCTTTGACACATGGTCGGCTTTTATAAAATGCCGTTTTTAATACACTTTTTGGAGAACTTGGCAATACGTTTACGCGGCAGCGGAATTATTGTGATATTAAAAACACTGGACGCATATGTTTCGTATTTAAGTGTTTCCGGGTTGTGTATTGTTGAATGCACGCGGAAACGTTCACTGGGGTATCGTAATTTCACTTTTTAATATTTATCTCATTTTAGCCTTTCTTTTTCTACCCTGAATACGTATTTTCTCCTATACCTGACGGGATTTTGCGCGAAATACGAATGGTCGTTCGGATGTGCTTGAAAAAGCGATAACGTGCTGTGAGGTTTATACTCGTAATTGGAAATGAATCGATTTAAAATTCCATTCTCGCCTTTGTGCTTCTTTATTCTTTATGAAATGGTTCGACTAATTTGTTAGAATCTCGAATGACTGCTAAATGGTATTAATTTCAATAACGAGTATTTTTAATGAAGCGGAGGATATTTGTAAAATTGATTTTTTTTCTTACGACGTTTATTCTCAAAAATAAAGCCAGTTAATTGGGTGGCAACGTGAACATTTTCATTTTATGTTGGTTTTTGATTTAATATTAAGTACATGTATTGTTAAATTTACTAAAAAAATTGTGAAGATTATATAAAGAACACGAAAAACGAAAATATTTTATATTAACAGTTTTGTTTTGTAAATGATCGTGAAAACGAGATGTGAAGAATTACTTTATAATGAACTCAATTAAATGTGTGTACGAGTAAAATCGAATAAATACCGGATGATCAGATGATCTTAATCCCCCAGTCTTAAAAGTAATGAATTTTTGTGCCGCATGAAGTGATGAACTGATAATGATAATCAAATGTAAACAATGAATGTAATGATTTGATTTGATAATCAATATTTCAGTGTTACCAACCCACTTTATGCAGTACAAAAATTTGCTACTTTTTAGACTAGAGGATTAAAATTCCGATCATCCGGTACACTGTTGATTATTCTCACGTTGTATCTTACTTGAAACTTATAATAGCTGAAATATAAAAAAATGTATGTCAAAGATAAAAGTTCAACTTTAGACAGTGAGATCTCTTTCAACTTAGTTCGGGGATTTCCACGTATAACTTTTTTGCCGTAAGATAAATGCGAGAAAATCACTAAAATAGGACTGTAAATCATACAAAAATAAAGTTTTTTGTTTCAAAAATTTCTTCCAGATGGTCAAGGTAAAAAAATATAGCTAAATGAACGCTAGTTGATGTCTTTTTTTCCTTTAAAAATACGAAAGATCGTCTTTGTCTCTTGCGATTTTTTATCGCGATGACGAATGAAGTACCCTCATCTTCTACCACAGCTTCGTTTATATTCGATACAAAAATTCAAGAATTGAAAAAATAAAGAAAACGCCATTCAAGGACAAGTTTTCCAGGAGTAGGAAGACTTAAAAACATTCTCACGATACCTTACTAAAGTTAACAATAGAAACCGAAAATTCATCAGAGGCATATTCGGTCGTCTCCAGCTCGGAACAGTGTTTAAGAGAGAAACCGTGACTTAAATCGCTTGTAATTTACGACAAGTTATAACGAAGAAGAAAATTTCCATCGACAAAATAAAATGCGTGTCACAAGAAAACCAGTGTTATTAACTCCGCAGATGTCAAACTCAGCGTTGAAATTCGTATGAAAAGCGAGTTTTCGGCATTTATTTCAAAAGTTAATTCAATGATAAGTTCGAATTTTAATATCTCGAGATTTCACCATGATGTCATGTTCTTTTCGCGACTACAAGATGATTTTGTTTAATTCCACAACTAAAATACTTTAATTTCAAAATTTACGCTGATTAAAACTGATTTTTGATGTAAGCTTGTTAGATGGTAATTCGTGATCAAGAGATTAGAGGAAAATCGCCATTGGTTGAGGTATAGTAAGTGAACCCTTCACTTTTAGAAGTTCCCAAGTTCCTAATCGATGACCGAGTTACTATATTATCGAATGTAAGCGATATTAAAGGACCATACGAATATATACGGCATATCCAACGAGCAGATACGGTATACGCAGAATAGAAAATAATTACAATCGTCGAAATGGAAAAGGTTTTCACGAAAGTTAGAAAATTTCACGTGATTCGAAGCAGCGCAAAAAGGAACACGTATTAAAATAAGATGCGTATGGTTTTGAAAAATGACAAACATCAGGAATTCATTTCATGTTTACCGTTGTAACTTGTAATATAATCTGTAGCGTAGTATTCCGAAGACCTATCCAATCTTTTAATTATACAGAAACGCTGATCTAACTCAACTCGCCTTTGTTTCGTTTACGATATGTATAAAATATATCCGAGTACGAACGCATAATGAATACGAAATGCCGCCGCACAAATGTATTTACAAGTCTACGTGGTATATATTTTCATTATTACATATTATCGCGTGTTCTCGTAGATTTTCGTGTGTACAAGATTCGAGTCCAGAATTCCGATCGAATTTGATGGCAGACAATTGCTAAGTGATTTATGGGTTTGACATAGAAATTATTCGAAATGTTTGCATTTAAGTTAGTTATGTAGTTAACTATGGTAGAGAAGGGATCGGTTTAACTAATTTATATTTAGAGGCGACGAGTCACGACTTTTGTTACGTCTGTAGTCGTATCAACGGTTAGCATTTTTGTCGAGTAATAACTTATCAGTCGTCTTCACAGGAATTAGGTATACGAGTTTTGAAAATTTACCGAAAAAAGTTTCCATGTCGCGTGAAATACTCGAAGCTGCTTTGGTCCACTTTTGTTTTTAGATATTTAAAGCACGTGTCGATGCGAGCTGTTTTGGAATTCAACGGTTGTATGTACTTTAATAACCGCATCACATCCGTCTGTTGCTTCGACGTCCAGACGGTTTGAAAAGTTTTTTATCTTATACCTTTCTCGCACCGAAGAATTATTTTTAGATTCATCTAATGTATAACTTTGCTACATCTAACGGTAAATTACACAATTATACATCGTTAGCATAAATTTCGTGTTTTGTGATCGCAACGAGCGTAGTTTCATACAGTGATTTCGTTAGTTTCCAAGAATTTAAGAATTTGTGGTAATTTCGCCTCCTTATTTGTATCGTTCATCGGAGTCGCTAATATTAACAGCTTCGCTCGATTTCTTTCTTCAAACACTGAATTCTTAGGTTCATGTTGTGACGATTCTCTAATCAATTTTAATCGTGGAAATGACACACAAAAGATAAGTTCATTAGAAGTATTCGTTTTACATTGAAGACTTCACCGCAGAATTAAATTCTAATGAGAAATTACGCGTGGTAAATTTTCAAGCAAAATGTACAAGTTTATAAACAACGATTCGGGAAACGTGTTGTGATTAATTAATAAGCGATTCTTAGAAGTACGTGTCAAAAAGCTGCGCGAAAATATACCGAGATGTTTCACTTCAGCAGATTCAAAAATGAGATATCATCTTAATTAATAAAATACGTGAATAGTTTAAATAAATGAAAATGTTGATAACAGTTTTTCAATTTTGACGTCCACGTAGAAAGACGCTTGGAATTGGGTATTACAAGAAAAATCGCGTCGCGCATGCGCACACCGAATCAACATTATTACGTAACGTTTTCAACAAATTGATCGCGCCAGACAATAATTTTAAGACTTTTCTTATTCTACTTTCAATGAGCATTGCATTTTAGCGTAGTTATCGACGAAACGAAATAATTACGGTGTTGGAACTTCTTAAGGAATGTAGGAATGGTGGTCGAATTTCAAACAGTGGTCAGCTGGGCAGCTACCACACTAGCACACTACTACGAGTTCATTACTTGAATACGGAAGAAGAAAACTCATTTTTGCAAGTCTCGGAGTCCCTGATGTTTGAACGTGACTTTTTACATGTACTTAAGACCTACACATGTGTATCTATTTATCTGAATACTTTACTTTGAACTGATCCATTGGACACTGCTCTTACTCTTAATGACCATTTTCAACATTGTAGTAGTGTAACGTTGCTTGCACAGAATCAACCATAAATATAGCTACTTTTGAATTTCCAACAATATAAACCAGTTTTACCATTACGCAATCTACATATCCGTGTAGCCGGCGCTGAGCATAAGAAAATACACCCGCTTCTTTCTCGCCCACAATTCGACCGATACGAACGCTCGAGAGATCATTCATCAAAACAAGACAAATATAAACACGTTAAATATAGGGAAAAAAATTCATAAATAACGATAATTTCGCATGGAATAATAGCTTTTAGATACCACGAAGGAAGAAAGTCGTCTAAAACTAAATGGCTTGCATAGCATAAGCGAACGAAATTGAGACGTAAATACCATAGAAACGTGATAGCGCTTTAATTTTCTCAGGCGTAACAGCGCGAATCTCTACCACGCGACTCATTTAAGCTGTGAGAAAATTCCGCGCGCCGGAATACGAAAATGACGACGGAATACGTCGTACTATAAAACAAAAACAGACAAGATGATTTCGCCGTCGTAATCCGTTATACTATATACTATATAACTTATTTATCGGAGGCAAAGGACCGTATTTTAGGAGTCGTATCCAGAAATTAAAGGATTTTTGCGCGCGTTCGTTATTATCTTTTAACCTATTTTCTCTTTTGTTCGCGTATACGTTATCTCGTTGGGGAATTTTTTTCGCTTTTTTTTTTCGCTTCGTATTAATAGCGTTTACTAGTTTGTCGCAGTGCTTTCATTTTTATCGCGCTAGTTTGCAGTAAATTTCACACGTTTTGAAAAAATCTATACCTTTTGTCGCACGTTAGATAAGTGCCGAGATAATGTATTGGTATTTTATGTTTGAATTATTGCCGACAAATTTGAATAATCGATGATTGTTGAACGATAGAATAACAAATTTAAGGCGGTTGTCTTGGTGTCCACTTTATATTTTTTCCAAAGGCTGTGACGCAGCAAGCGGGACGATTTTGGTCATTTTCTTCAAGAGAAATGAAATTAAAGGGGTGTGTAAGTACTAAGTACTGAGCAGGTATTGCTAAGACATCTTCATGACCAAAATTGCAGCCATTTACCCCCACCTTATTTCGAGGGAACAATTCTAATGGGACTGTAGATGAAATTTTTTTACTCAGAAATGGGAATAATGGGAAGGGATAAAGAGCTGAATTCGATCTGCGCTCAAAATTCATAACCCACTTCAATTTACCTCCGTCCTCCACCAAAGCAAAGTTTCTAACCTGTTTTTTTCTCATTCAACCGTAAAAATGAGTGTAATTTTCAAGTCATTTTGATCCTTGAATAATTTTTAAAAAAATTTCAAATTTTTATCTTACCGAGGTCGTGGTAAAAATTTGCTAAAACGTACAAAAATCATCTTTTTCGGCTGAAAAAATCTCATATCATCTAATAAATGAACTAAAACAAAAAACTTTCTATAATATATAATCCAAAAATCGGTATATTTTGAGAAAAAAATTACTCAAGTATAGATTCAAGCGCCCGCGCGATTATTGGTATTTCCCACTGTGCGGTAGCGCTTCGTAGTAACGCGCCGCAGCAGGCGTTTATTACATGAAACAACACAGGCGTCTCAGTAAAGAAAAAATAACCAGCGAAATCCAAAAGAACAGTCATCAGTCATCGAAACAGGAAATTTGATTTATTAGTGTGATAAGGTATCTCATAGTTAATTCCTCCAAATCAGTCAATACTTTGCTGAGGGGAGGGGAGTATCGAGAGGTTTTACACAGCGGTTTTTCTACGATAACTGATAGCTTTACTAATTGAGAAAATATTGAAAAAAAGTTTGTACCTAAGTTTAGAGCATGTTTAGAGCATTGAAAAATCAAGCTTTTATAAGAACGTTTTTTGTTGTAAATCGTCGTAGCAAGAAGGTAGCTTGCCACAATCAATTGTAGGTATGTAAAAAAAATAATTTTTGAATTTAAAAAAACTCCTAAAAATGATTGATTTCATAAATTCCAATTTTACGTCATATTTGCAAAATGACGTTTGATGAAAATTGAAATTTTGTTGGTAATTGTTGTCTATAGGCTTTACTTATTAATCTTCATTTCGAACTTCTCGATAAAATTACGTTAAAATTTTCATTAACCCTGTTCTTCAATTATCATTCATCAGTTTTTTCCCTCGAAAAGGAAACAATTTGGGATTATAGAAATCCGCGTATTTTTTTTTACTCCCACACTATGCTAATATTTTCCTAAGAACAAATCACCTCTCACACCTACACCTACACGATGGCTTTTTCGATCACAAAGGAGGAAAAAACTTGACGGCAAAATTTGTGACGTTCCTGTAGCGGCAGTTCCTTTTATTAATATTATGCATAGAAACCGTATTGCGCCTTTGTTTACATTTTGCTTTAAATTGGCTTTAAGCTAAGAAGACATATAATGTCCTTTTGGGTTTTTGAAAAGCTCATCTAAAATGATGTAACGTTATTACAGATTTAATTAAATGTCGGTTTTATTTTTTCATATTTTTGTTGGTAAATTAAAGGAATAATTTTCCTATCCAAACATATGTATGATGAGAATACGCTTAGTATTTCCATAATGGAAACGAGATATGACTCGTATTTATTCAAATTGTATCCAACTCGGGGAAAAAATTAAAAATCGAGATAATTCCGGTATTCCAGGTTCTTTTTTTCCTTTTCTAAAAAAGGTTGGAAAAGACTCAAATTTCAGCTGTGTTCTCAGATCAAGTGATAAATAATAAGGTCTCTTTCTTTGTGAAAATAATCAAAAAAAAAAAATGTAAAAAATGTAGATATATCCGAACGATTTCTTTTGCAGTGTTGCGATTGAAAATTAATGACCAGTGGCGTAAAAAAATTTACTCGGTGGTTTCGCTTATAAACACATACGATCTTTTAGTCATTTAACCAGAGTTGGCTGTTTTAAACATCGAGAAAAAAACATGTTTTTTTTCATCGTGTTTTTTATGTAAAATGTTTAATATTTTTGGTACTTACAAATTTTAAACTTGAAGGGAAGAGAAAAAATTTGCGTATTTTTCAATTTAAAGTTTTATTTTAATTTATATGAGTAAAAAAATGAAGTCAAGGTCTAGTCAAACGCTTCTCTAAAGATATTTTCAGAAATTTTTAGCCGTAATTTATTTACTTTTAAAATATTCAATTTTTGGGTTACCACGAAGTTTCCCTTCATAAATTTTTACGAAAGTGTATATTTTACCAACGATTTAACAATTAAAATGAAAATAACCAATAATCATTTTTTAACAAATGATCTAATCTAGCATATCTGCCGTCGCTTCGTGCTTATAATTATTTGTAATCATAGCGGGCCATTATTATAAATTACAAATAATTAGTAATCTGTGTAATGAACTTTATTATCTTCATGTAAATTGCGCAATTCCCTGCTATCATGTTTCCAATCATGATACACTTATCTCTTTGCTATCTAAGTATACAAGAACGTTATCCCCTTCATACTTGTAGGCGAATTGTTGCATCATTTTATTGTCATCACCAGAAGTGATCACGTCTATTAATTTATTACGAATTCATTTTCATCTGATGTTCGGAGTTTAGATTCTTACAATTTTGAGCCAAAATGATCCACCTATCCATAAACACATAGTTTTCGTATTGTTTGCTCCTAGCCAAAGATCTTTGATGAAGTTTGCGGACGAACTGATGTTGGTACACTGGCACCGATAAAAAATGTGCTGGAGGTATGTAATTTTCCAAATTTTCCAGAAACTCGCGAGTCCAATTGTCTGTATGTAGAAAAAACATCATTTATGTATCAAATCGTTCAAGACTTCAGAAATACTTCCTATCAATGCCTCGTATGTTTTGAAAGTGGTTATTCCTCTCCACTCTCGAATACATTCTGCAAGGTCCGAAAGCACTTGGATGACATAACTAAAGTCAACGAAATACAAAACTTTCTACAGGAATTCTGTACATTTCTGAAATCCTTAATAAGTGAAAACAATGATGTTTTTTTGGTATATATTACAGGGGTAACGAAATTCGCGAAGGCCAATTTGTTCTCAGGTATGTGCAATGTATTAGATTTATCGCGCATGGAAGAATTCGATAACATTGGCGGGTTCACCCACCAAGAAATTAATACAACTATGACTGGCCACCCTCAAGCTTCTATAAGAAAAACAAAAGAAGCAAATCATGTGGTAACTGATGAAGATGTGAAAGAACTGTTGAAAAAAATGACTGATTTTTACGATGGTTATCGCTTTGCACCACTGGGACAAGCTCTCTTCAGTCCATCTACTACAGTGACTTATTTCATACAAATAGTCATGAAGAATTTGAAAAACGCGCGTGCTTCAAGTGAAATTTTTGTTCAATACTTTCTTAAAATATGAACCCATCGTTTCTTCGCTGAAGGCTGAACCGACAAATGAATGAGAAAACTGTGTAGTTGGTTTAGTAAGTAGTGTACACGTACTTATGTGACTGGTTCTCAAATTTTCAAAAATATTTTTCGTCAGCCGGAAACACAATCGATAAATCAACAATTCGAGTCATCTCGATTAATTGACGATTCAGGTAATCGATTAATCGGTTAAAATCGACAGCGCTACTAGAAATACATCAATTCTGTTGGATTGGCGAATGCTTTAACCAGCATACACTGACATACTGAGTACAATACCTACAGATCAAATAACAAATAAAACCACTTCTTGGGGACGTTTAAGGCACCACTCTCAATAATTACCGCCATAAAAGCTTCAGTAGCCAAAAATGTTTTCACTTTTCCTTATTCGCCTACACTAACTATGGAGGCATTTTCCGATATTTTTGAATTCGATGTTCGTCGTTTCGGTGGGTCTTGAAAGTATCCTTCACCAAAGCATTTGTATAGTATTTCAAAACATTTGTTTGCATTCATGAGTTCTCACGATTCAGAATGGATAAACGGCTAACTAATCTTTCGATAAGTTCAAAGAACTCTGAAACGTTTGTTTGAGTTCGAAAGTTTCGGAAGCAAATTCTTAAAAGTAAATTCTTTTACTTTTTCTTTTGAAAAGTTCAAAAAGACGGTTTCAGTCCACTCATCGTAACTCTTAATAGTGAATACTTATTTCCAGTAGTGATGGGCGATAGTTGGGATTTTTGTACTATCGATATTTTTCGTCAGTCGGGAACAATCGACAAATGAGCGATTCGAGTCATCTCGATTAATCGATGATTTAGGTAATCGATTAAAATCGACAGCACTACTGGAAATTAGTGATGGGCACATTGATAGTGAAACTATCGAAAACATCGATGTTTTTTCATTTTTTTTTCTGTGATATTTGCGCTGGTAAGCGTTGAAAAAGAGAAAACCCCAAAAACCAAATGTGTAGAAAAGTGTAAAATTGTTAATTTTTTTCTTCATTTCTCTACTCTTTTCACCTTTTGAAAAGCAATGTTCCACTTTTTTCCAACAATTTTGGCATTTTTAACTATTTTAGCGTGTTTTTTTCTCGGCTACCGATGTTTTTTTCCGACTATCGATACATCAATGTTTTCCATCGATGTTTTTTGAGTGGGGGTAGCCGAGAAAAAAAACACGCTAAATGTAGTTCGACGAAAGTTGGCTCTTTTTCCTTACGTAGTTCATTTCGAATGATTACAATTTTTATAAATCGCTGTTACGAACGAGGTATTTTGTGTTTTAGTTTTCATCATTTCTATAATAATTTATATTTTACCGAAAGATTAAAAACAAAATATAGCATATTTAATCCGCTTATCACGTTTTCATTTGTAACCCGAATAGTAGGTACCTGCCAACCAATTGCGAATAACCTTTGAAAAGTCTTTTTACGAGAAAAATTAATTTCTAGTAGAAAGTTAATGCGTTGAAAGTTGGCGATGCACGATGGTGGAAATTTTAGAAAAAAGTTTTTAACCTGGCAGATGTCGAGATACGATTGAATTATTAAATTTTTTTCCCCCCCATTTCATCGTCGATATAAAAGACGATGAAGCTATAGAGAAAATAATATAGGGCAAATGTACGTGCATGATGACCGAGGTTCGCGTACAATTTTCTGTAAAAGAAGTCAACATCCATCGTACAAATACAAACGGTTTAACCTCGAATGATTAATATAACTACTCTTTCCCCATACACCATGGATAACCATGTCCGCTTTCAAAGCTCAACCGTGATAATATGCAAGCTTCACCTGACACCTTAGCGCCTACATCCGTTTTTGCGTTTGATAAATGTTTAAACTTTCGCGGTCCAAGTTTAAATTTTATGTTCGTGTGATAGTGTAGGTGTGTGGATATGTAGCTATGTACACAGTGCGTTTGTAACGTTTGATATAACTTCGCTGATTCTTTGAACTTTACATGCTACGCTTGCTTGGTACGTCAACAAAAGACAGATCAAAAATTTACTTTGGTAATTTGCTGCTAGTTAGCTTGAAAAGTCCATAAATCTATGTGTAGGTGTAAACCGTTGTAAAAAAAGGGAATGCTTTTTAGTTCCTGAATTTTGAAATTACGAGTAAAAGCCGGAATTTCCTTTTTATACGAATTCTTGAACACGTGTACGTTATTCGTTCTGTACCATAAAGCATCAGCCTGCGTACCTTTGCGACCATGATGTTCATCAGAAGACCTCATTCGACGTCATATTGCCACTCGTAACCATGCCACGTCACCATAAAAATGACTTGTCGAAGTCATGTGCTTTTTCACGACGATTTTCGACATTTTCTTGTCTTGGTTATGGCACACAAAATCGAAAATCGTCACGAAAAAGCGTTACAAAAAAGACGATCAATTTTACTGTAAAGTTGAGAATTTTTTATTGCTTACGAAAAATATTCCATCTCACGAATCAGTTTCGCCATTTCGTTCTATTACATTTTAATGGCGAAATAAGCTTACAAATATGATTAATTAAAAAATTATAGGCGTACGTCTGCTTTTAAGATTTTGCTCGAAAAATATAAACGAATATTTCCACGTGAAAATACGCGTTTTCGCGGGATTAACGTCGTCGAGCCTTTTTTACTTTGCGAAGAGAATGACGAAAATTGAAATTAAATAAATACCGTCGATAAATCTCGGCGCGTTTTTATCAAACTGAGGAGAAAAAAATCACGTAAGACAATTCTCGAAAGCCTTTGCCATTTAAATAACTCGCGAAATCTCCCTTCGCCGAATACCGCGTGTTGATAACCCGTGAACCTTTGCAAGAAACCAAAAAAAAAAGTACGTAGGGATGTTGTGAAAAAAAATTCTTGTAACTTTTCGCCCGAATTTTCGCGAATACGCGTAAAGAAAACACGACGAAAGTTTCTTTGTGCGAAAATGACGCGGAATTCGCAAGCATCGTGGTGGAAATTAACGGACATGCTATGAAAACTTAGTGGGGCGGTAAAATTGGAAATTAAATCACGTAAAAATTCATTTGGTATTTGGATTCCGCCTTATTTGAAAATTACTCCGGCATTTCAGATTTCATTAGGCAAAAAACAAGCAGTCATTTGGAACGCCTTTGTAAAATTATAACGACTTCAATAAAATTAAACAAGCTAACATACGCGTCGTCGTTTCGCGGTATTTAAATCATAAACGCGATAAAACCTAATGCGCTAGAAATTTGCGTATACTGTGTTGTCATACCACACGCAACGACATATTTGCTGCGAGGAGATTTATTGCCGGCGCAAAAAAAATACTCCATCATATGAGGGATGTCTTTCATAAGCAGTTAAAAAGTTCTGTTCGCTGAAATGACCCTTTTAAGCGGCCGACCTTCGTTGACTACTTATTATCAAGTAGAAAATATTACCGATTTTGTAAAAATGCTCCTGAATGAGGAATTCTATTACGTCTACATTTAAAATTGGAACGTTCCCGTTTTTGTTCTTGCTTACTTTAGAAACACCGTCGGTTCGAAGTGCTGTTGCAAAAAAAATCGACTTTAATGTTTGTATTTAGAATTATGTTATCCCATTTGGACCAGTTGTGGTATTTTTTTCCTCTTTTTTAGAAAAATTTCGTTATTTTATCCACGAAAGGTAATTAAATATATAAGATTGTTTTTAAGATCTCACTGCGATAGAAACTGGAACGATGTATATTCTATGCAAGTTTGCTATTCAAAGTGAAGTAACTACAAATAATGCCATTCATTTTTTTCATTCACCTTTGAGAACTCCGGGGTGTAATTTAGTAGGTAAACTGAATAGGTAAAAATTACTTTTTTTCCCGTATGGATCACAGATTCCTGAATCGTTGGATCATTCTGATTTTTTGATATGTTATTCAGAAGGGTAACAACGAATGCGTAACGGTTTTTTTTCAATATTGTGATCGCCTCAAAATGGTAAATTTGGGTAATTTTCATCTCAACATTATTCACTTCGAGATAATGTTTTTAAGAAAAGCACTACGTCGCGCACTTCGTAATAGTTTTGTGAGACGATGTGTAAAATTTCAAGTAAATTTGTCCACTTTTGAGCGAGAAATTCCTTCGATTTGAAACGTAATTTTATTACTAGATATAGTAGATATTCAATATGGTCGACTGTAAATTTTGATAACAAAGCACAATCGTTCGAAGTTAACAGACTGAATCATTTCGGTCGTGATATTTCAACTGCTTCGCTGGATCTTTATGATGAAATGAGGAATACTTTTTTTACGTCGGTCGCTTGGATAGAATGCAATAGATTTTGCAACATTCGATAAAAATGACCTATCTGAAGATTTTTGTTCCAATTTTAAATAAATAAGTAGAATTTAATAACTTGAACCAGGGCCGTACGCAGGGGGGGTTGAGGGTTCAAACCACCCAGCATTGGCCAAAAAAAAAGAAAAAGAAAACAATACATTGGCAGAGGCGAATAAAACAAATCCATGACTGATTATTATAAAATAAAAATGTACAATATTTTGGAGATTTTTATTCATTATATCTCTGAGGCAATTGTACAAATTTAGGTTCTTTGTACAAAGAAAAATTTTCCAACTTGTGAACCCCCCCCCCTTTACGCAAATCCTACGTACGGCCCTGACTTGAACGAATCTATCGTTGTTAAAATTTACAAGGTCGAACTTTTAAGAAAACCAAACCGCCACCAATATGCCATTCCATTAAAAATGACCTATTTACTCGTATTTTTGGAAGCTAATTACGTATAAAATATTTTCATCTAGAATTGAATCTTCTATTAGAAATTATTAAAGGAGGAATTTATTAAAAAATTTCAGAAATCTAATTATCTATGTATATGAATTGAATATAAAATTAATCATGTTATAAAGAAATCGACTATTGCAATAAAGACAAGAAGGGGGGGGGGGATAAATATATAAAAAATGGCGAGAAAAAATCGGAAATACTCAATCGTGTTTTAAACGCTGCAGGGTTTGTGCATTTATAAAAAATTACGACTTTTTGAGTTTTTAGGCGATTTTTTAGTCCGCGGAAGAAACTTCGGGTGAATAGACACCAGACACCCCTCAACTTCCCACCCCGTCGTTTCATACCCGATTCCAAATTTGTTCCAGAGTTGTACGTATTGATATTACGATGGTTGAAAAGCGTGGAGAACCAGTGTTGCCAACCGTCAAGAATTTTCTCGAGATTGCCAGATTTTTCAACGCTGCGCAAAAATGTCTGATGATTTCAAGAAATTTCAAGAATTACCTAAAAATCCCAAGAATTTTGCTCTTTTTTCAAAATATCTCCGTTTTTTTCAAACATTTTGAAAAATCTCGAGAAGAATGCAAAATTTGTATTTAAAAAATAGTATCTTGAGGAAGTTTTCAACTTTTTCAAATTTTATATTTGGCTTTAGGAGATTACTTGTCACCGTTATTATGTTCAAAAATATTTTTATAATGATAACCATATTGCTTTGGCATCTGAAGAAAATCTCAAGATTTTTTTTTCTTGAAAACTCATCAGAGAAGGCAGTGAAAATCATAAATACTTTTTAAACCTAAAAATCAAAAACAATGATCTTCAAAAAACCGGTAAAATTATCATAATTTTTTGATGAAACAAACCAAACTGTCTCTTTGACGAGTAATAGATTGGCATGTTTTTTTTTGCAGATTGAGAATTATAGGCATATACTTGCATGAAAAACTGCCATTGAAAAATTTGATTCTATGCACGTAAAAAAATAGAGCTTCGAGTTGGAATCACCAATAAAACAAACAATTTACTATGCAATTTGCCAACGACAATCATCATTGAAATAAGTAACAACGTCGAGATGCTTAGAATTTCGCACGAATAAGGAACACTTTAAATATGTCATGGTTAACGGAAGATTATTTCCCAAGTAATAGAAGAATTACCGCATATATAAGAAATATGAGCTTAAGTAGTCTTAATAATTAAACAATGACAGGCTCTACGCCATCAAACTAATAGCGGAGAAGTAATCAATTGGAATCTTTTAATTTGAATATTGAGGCGTATTTGAAAGTTTAGTAATGCTACTCGATTTTGACGGCACTGCGGTCAAATTGGATTTCGACTTTGAATGCTTTTACGACCTACATAAACGTTTCCTTGAAAACGTTCGATAAGTTTAATATCGTTGGTTAAAACAATTAAGTTTTGTCGGAGCATATACCGAAGGAACTACGGGGTCGATGTGGAGATTGGTGTGGATACGTTCGGTTTGGCTGTGAGTTTTCGCGAGACTACGCCGTTGTAGGTTGATGGAAAATTGAATTTCAAAATTTTAAGCCTGATTAAAACGCTCGTGAGTTACGTTAACGAATTTGTAAATTTTTTTCGCGTAACATTTAAGGATTTCTTGACGCGTATGTCACATTAATGGGAGGTGATTTTAGAGAATGCGCTTTTGAAAAAATTAATTTCACGTCTAGCATTAAGTCGTGATACGTTTTCGCAAACGATTAAACGCCATTATTTTTTATACGAAGCTCGTACAGAGCTCGGCTAAATGTTTACAGCCTCTATGGCCATTACTTTCAAATCACGTAGTTAGAAAGTTTGCAAAACTCTATGAAAACTTGATACCGGCGCTGTCGTAAATCCATTTCGCACATTTTTTATTGGTGTATTAAAAAAAAACAGTCATAAAATCGTTTCGCCTGCCGAAAAAAAATCCATTTTTAACGACACGTTTGCGCCTGAATCGATCGACTTTTGTTATACGATCAAATATGATTCGGCGAATGGTTTTAAGCCTTTGTGTGACAATGTGTCGAAGCGAGAAAAATATCCAGAATCGGAGCCCTTTCTAATTGCGAAATTATACGCTGGCTGTGATAATTTCATCGAATGACCCGCGGTTAAATGGTTAACTTGTCTTTAACTATTACAATACGTCTGTTTCCTCATCATTTTCAATTTGATATTTAAAACTTGATACTAGTATTTTCAACCGAACGTTAAACTCTTAACATCGGCATTAAAGAATTTTAACCTAAAAACGTCATTGTTTATTTCCACCGTCGGAAAGTTTTTACTGTTTTTAACAAAGAATCATTATTGAAATACGATGCCAGATGAAGAAAACTTTGCCCGGGCAACTTTTGCATTGTTGATAAAAAAGAATTTTCTTTAGGTCTCCGATTGCGTTCGTATAAAGTGGCGAGTTGTCCGTATCCTTTATTGAAGATAATTTTCAATTAAATCGCGAACTTTTTTTTTTCTTGGCTACAGTCTTCTGCGGACTTTTGATATTTCATAATTACGGTATTATTTTTCTTGTTAGAATTCATTCGACGTTTATCGAATAGTATCTGTGATGTTTTTCTCGAAGAAATACGACGAAAAGGTCTTCATTTTTTTCATTAATTTGGGTTTATATCGTGTTGGAAAAATTTATCTTATTTATTGCATGGATATTCACCTTGAACAAGAATTCATCAAGGTTTTGTTTTTCGAGTCTAAAATAGCTCGATATGACATGAAAATAAAATGAAAACGCTTCGCGTTATGTTTAAAATCAACAACAACATCGTCTGATCCTATTGAACTTACTATTTTGTTATTTCTGTAATTACGTAAATTAAGATGGCGCAATTTGATAACAGTCGTGTGAACAGTGCTTAAAAGCTGTACTAGCGGCCATAAAAATTCCTACATTTATACGTATTTCCAACACTAATAAATTTTTTATTCAAAATTTGACTTTTTTTTTTAAAAGACAAAATGTCGTACCAGAAATATTTCGTTACTTCATTAACAAACACGAATTTTGAAATTGAAATAATTACGATAATATAAGTATCACCTGAAATAAACATTTTCGCTCGATTAGATGTAAATTTATTCGAAAATCTGGACGCTGAAAATCGTGATGATAACTTGGAAATGAAAATTTCCTAATCAATAATGAAAATAAAACCCAATAATAGCGAAAATAATCATGAGAAATGTTTTTAAAAAAGCGAAAAAAAATAATCGTCAGCGGTGCATTAAACATAATTACAATAAAATGATTAAAATAATTCAGCTAAGTAATTGAAATAAAATTCTGTTAAAAAAAACACACGAACTTTTTCCGAACAATCGAACGTTTGAAAATACGCCAATTGTAATTATACACAAATAGATATTTAATTAGATACTCATCTTTTTATTCAGATAAATTACTCACTATGTATTGTGGAGGAGAATGCATGATGGATTTTTTTTTTAGTTTAAGTACAACGTGCAGACTTTTAAGTTACATGCATTGGTGATAGCTAAATTATTTGCGATTTTGAAAACGAGAAAATGATAAAATGAAATTGACGAAAAAATAATATAACGAAAGTGTGCAATATGTCGAACGCGTGCTTGATAACATAACAAAAAAAATTTGAAATCATAAAAATTATAAAACGTGCAACGAAATTAAAAAAAATTATAATCAAAAAGCAGCGAGTCAATAACCACGTGCGTTTTAGTGCACCACACGCATACACTGAACGATGCCTTCAAATTGGTATTCGTGTTTGGGAGACGATTCCTTTTCTTCACCCTTCCAGTATAGGCGTACCTTTTCGTCTGTACTTGCGCGACTACAGGCTGGATCGTGTTTGAGTATTTTGAGCGTTGAGTTTCGGTACTTTGAATGAAATTGATTTTGCTAAATTTCGTCGAACATGTTTATGGTGTTTTTTTTAGCGTCGAAATTCGACGCCTTTGACGATTATTTTATTGCATTTTGTTCGATTCGATAATTTACCTACACCTACATCCTATATAGATATAGTATACATATGTATGTACTGTACGTGATGTCAATTTCGTCGATATTCAACGATTCATTAAATGATTTCGATGCGTTTGATGATAAAAATTCGCCATATAAGTCGTAATGACCTCTATTTTTTCAATTTTTGTTAACAAATTTAAGAATACCATTTGTCTATTTTACTGGAGCGAATTCCGTAATGTTATATGTAATTACAGTAACGCAGCACTTTTGATCATGCACACACCTCATGATGCATAATGACATACACAATATGTACACTTATATGTATGTTATGTACATTTATGTATAATTAATCAGCTACATTCGTACATTACTGTAAAATAAAATAAATATGACTAGTTTTTAGAAGCACATATTTCTTGAAAAGAAATCCAATTGTTTCATAAGGCTGATGACTCAATGACGCACGAAAAATTTATTTTCCATTACAGCTATAAAATGTTGATAAAAAATCTAAAATAAACGTAACCTGAAATATTTTTTGCAGGGATCAGGGAATCAGTAATTTTATGACACTTTTGGTGACATAATTCATTCTTCATTGTTACGCTACAGACTGAAAAAATGAAAAATGAAATTAAATTGAATTACTCAAACTACATAATTTACTAATGTGAATAATTGATTTTAGATGTAATTAACCAGAAATAAATTACTATTTAATTATTTGTATGTCGGAAAAATAATTCGTTTTTCCATTTGTTGACTCGGAAAAACAGTAAAAATATCATTATGTGCGAAGGTACATATGTCTATGTGCATCAAGATCAAACGACTTGACTGGGAAAATATAAAAAATTTTATTTTCCATGCGTATTCAATGTTTACATAATGAATCGTTTTTACTTCTGTAAACTACGCTTCGTACTTCGTTGAGAAATATTGAATTGAATGATTTTTAATTGGTACCAACTGAAAAAGTGCGATGTACTTACTTTCATGTTGATTTTTGTTTCTTTTTCATTTAATCCGTTTATATTGACATTGGACAATCTAGCTCATTGAAAGAGTACGTCTTATCAATATTAATTAAACACGATCACGGTTGCTTTACGTTTAATTTCAAAATTATCATCATTAAAGCGACTGTTTTAAAGTAACATATATCATTACTTAATGGTATTTGGTAATATAAGGGTGCATCAATTTTCCAGCACTGGACTACCATGTGAAATTGTTATATCGATTTTAAATTTAAAGTTCATCAGCTTTGTAGCATTCTTAGCTCGTCCGTCCGTGCATATTAGTTGTGGTTTAGATATTTTTAGCTACGAAATGATATCGCTATAATTTGTATTTTGTAGCTTGTAATTTCTTCGCAACAAACGAATTCGCCCAAGTTGAAAATAGCTAAGATAATTCTCGCAAGTTTTGAAAATTCGCTGCAAACTTGGTGCACATTTTAGGTTTATTTAATTGGTAAAATGTAAAGACAAACGTTCTACAGAAACCCGCATTTTACCGAAACAAGGTACTGTATACGACCCGCATCAGTTGAAGTATGTGTCTTATTTAATATCAGTGCATGGCACGTTGCCATTTGATCAATATGTAGGCGAGCGGAGTGTGAAATTCGTTTTTAACGCGAAATCGTATGTGTGTGTAACTCTAACTATGTAATGTATCATATCATATACTTAAAGCTACATAGTGTATGACGTGTGTAATATGTATACTGTATAACTGCATAAATACTACATACATGGACTGTAATGTAAAAGCTGATATAGACAAAAATAAAGACATTGATGATTGTAAATTCGTAACGAGCTTATGCGACATAATTTCATATCAAAACTGGGCTTGTGTTATAATAAAATCGCGATGTTTTTTACTTCCGGTTTTCGAGCAATCGTGATCTTATTTATTAGTTGATCTTCATCTTGTTTGTAAGAATTTTCAGAGTGGTTTATAAATGTACATAAGCTTTCTTGCATTATTGATCAATCAGCACAATAATTACATTAACTTCAGACATGAACGTACATTATAAATTTGTTTTCTGTTATCAGGTGCTCAACGAACTCTTCATGTATTGCACAACTCGGAACAGCCGGCTTCGGTTTTCTCCATTTTAGATACTGGGACGAAAACCATTCCTGTCGTAGCTGATACGTTGTTTGACCTACTAATCATGAAAATGAATAATGTACTGATAAAGCGTCAAAGAGTAGAAACCAGAGGACCGAGATATGAATTGTGTGATTTTTGCATAAAAATCGGAAGTGTCACAATGGGGCAAAATTTCAAAGGTGTTTTGCTAGAAGTAAGTTAATCGAGGTGTTTAGAAACAGTTTTCGCAGGATGCATTTTAGCGAAAATTTGTTCTAGGTTGAGTATAAACCATGTGTGGTTCCTGGTATTTGCTGGGAATTTATGAAGGAATTTATTCAAGGATTTTTAGGTAACACAACGTTGAACATAATGCCGCAATATTTACAAGTAATATTTTGATTCAGACGTGCTCATTTTTTTCCTCAACTTTATGACACATAAATTTTTTTCTATTTTTAGAATCGATCGGAACAGGTTTATCAACCCATTGATACAATTCAACAGTACCTTGACCATTTTAATATGTTTAGAAAAACTACAGGAATTTTACAGTATAGCTGAATTTGTACAACTCGACGAGACGAGGGAAATTATCATTATTTCCACGAAATGTTTATATCTATGTGTGCTTGTGTTATTCATTTTTCTAGTAAACGTAATGCAAACTATTTGAACCAAACTTTAACGGTATAAGTGGTATATTTTAAAAGAAAAATACATTTGTAATAAGTATTACAACAAATTGCAAAATCATTTTCAACATCCCTCGACGAGAAATTCAAATTAATCGACAAAGTTTTTTCAAGTGGAATGTTTAAGAGATCTCGTACGATATTAATATACCTAATTGAAATTTATTTATAAATTATCTACTGATATCAACTTTTTAAAAAATACAATTACACATTGTGTTCGATTTGTTTAGGTGTTCATTTATTTTTGTATTTTTTGATTTCGTTTGATATTGATAAAAACTATTCGATTAGTTTTTCAGTTGGTTTTGTGCGACATGTAAAATATTACGAGAATTATACTATTTCGAACTGAATGTTGTTCACAAAAATCTGATTATGTGAAGCAATAATGTTCAGATCGCTAAAGTTAGAATTTCCAAACAATATTTCCCTTCAGAAGTATGAACACCTTTGAACAAATCCGCAAGGCGTTTTCAAAAAAAAAACCAAATAAACAAAAACTGAAAACACTTTCAGCACGAGTAATTCGCATTAGAAAAAATACTAGCATTTGAAGCAACGCGGATTTTATTTATTTTTTGTGTAAATATTAAAAATCAAAAAAAATATCGAGTTAAAAAGTAGTTAATTTAAGCTTTCAACAAAACAAGTACCATTCAAGTTACAATTATTACTACAAATATGGCAAGACAAATCACTTATGAACTACAAGCATGTAATATAAGTATTAAAATTTTTTTTCCAAGTTGAACTATATCAATTTGGCCACGGCCTGAGGAAAAAATAAAAAGATGCAGCGATATTCTTAGAAAAAAAGATCAAAATTAAGTAAAAGAGTACAAAAAAATAAGGTAACAAAAAAAGTTTGGAAACAGAAAAAAATTACGAATTAGTGGCCATATTTGGCAACATCAAGTAGAAGTTTGAAACAAAAAAAGTATACAACCATAATTCGTTTTTACGAGTACGAGTACAATTTATATTTTAATGAAATATAAAATTAATCAATAAAATCTTGTAAATGCTTTATCAAGCAACTGCAAATAAGTAGGCGTTCAGGCATGTAGCACAAGCTAAGCATTACAAAAATTAAGCATAAAATACTGGCGCTGACTAGTTCAACACATTTTGAAGATTTTTAACCTCGAGTATCTTGAATATGAGTTAGTGCGCGTTACAAGCAGCACTAACATCATAGATGATTCTAATACATGTAACATAACAATAGGTGCTGAGTATAGTTATAATCAACGTATATGAGGTAAAACAAATATTCTTAATATTTCTATAAAAAAAATGTTCATCGAGTCTTAACAAGTGAAATTCGACAAATTAATTGGAAGACCTACAAATTAAATTCAGTTTTGTGGTTTATGCCTACGTAATGATTTGTTCGTTTGAAACTTAATTTACATTTATCTCAAATTGGCATCAATAAAGATAAATGTTTTACAATCTACATTATCTTCTCAAATCAATGGGATGTATGTTAATTCTAGAATACATTGATAGATATTTGAAAATAACCTTCGATTGGAAAGAAATATATCGAAATGTTGGACTATTCAATAAATGCAAACTTTCTTAACAATTAATTCGTTGAACGTATCACATGATAATGAGAAAAATTAGTAATAATAAAATATAAATGGTTTTCAGTGAATGAAACATCAAAGAGAAAAATTTTACACCATCACAGATTACAAAAACATGACATCCGACGCATTCATCTCTGTACAAAAAAACAGGACACCTAAACCGAATGCTCAACAGTTGTACATAAAATTCAGTCCAATTACGGCAGTACGATATAAATTTTACTAATGAAATGCAGGCAAGTCTATACAAATATTAGTACGAAAAATAAGACAATAAATTATGTACTTTTAAGCAAGCACATAATATTGATACATAAATTGAACATTAGATCTCAACTAAACAAGCATAAAAAGTTGTTTATCGAAAAAGAATGGAGAAAAGCGAAAATAAAAATGAAATATATCATGCGATTTCATGTTTTTTGAAAAAACATATTGCTTTAATTTATAAGGAATGCACATCGTCTTACGTGCCTCTACTCCTTCATATTTATGTAATTTTCTTTCAACTTCGGAAGATAAAAAAAATTTACAGAACTGATTTACAAGCTACTTTCCAGTTATATCCGTAGACAAATATACAACGCGAATACTGAAATTTCATTTAAAGCCATTCCGGCTGTCGATGACCTCATGTTTGCAAAGCCATAGTGATTTCTTTATGAATTCCTACCAACTCTTGAATACGAGCTGCCAACTGAGCGTTTAATGTGTCAATCACTCTTCTTTGAGTTTCCTGGGCTGCCAATGCGGTTTCCAATTGCGTTTGTGCCAAACTAATGCCAGCTTGTAACTCGGCGTTTTCTTGTAACAAAATCTATCAAAAATTTATAACCAAATGAAAGCGGTTAGTAAAGAGAAAACAAGTAAACGAATAATTTTACTTTGCAACGCTCTTCATGAGGAGTTTTAGAACCACTTAATCTTTTCAAGTCTTCGTCTTTGGTTTTCAATTCAATTTCAAGAGTTTCGACACGTAAACGTAACATAGCCAATTCTTTTCGCAGTTCTACAGCTCCTTCTGTACCACCTTGAATAAAAAAATTGAAAATGTAATAAAGTCCAAAAATGGAAATTTTATAGGAAACGCACCTTTGGTAGCTTCTAACTCTATGTATTTGTTTTTCAATCTTTGATTTTCCTCTTTATACGACTGCAGTTGACGTTTCCATTCGTCAACATTGGCAGTACTTTCTTGTAAAGCGCTGGTCAATCTAAGATTGTTATTTTTCAATGTTTGAAGCTCGATTTCCCATTTCTTTGCGTTGGCAGAGCTAAAAGTTGTACGTAAAACAGTACTCATAAAATTGTAAATAAATGTGTAAGGGGTTTTCATTTCTGAAAAATTGTTTACCTATGTGCCAGCGCTAGTTTTAAACGGTCGTTTTCATATTTCAATTGAGAATCAGTATTTGCGACAGTGGTAACTAGAGTACTCGCATTTTGGTTTTGCGCTGGAGACTGGGATTGTTTATGATCACTGGTGACATGATGTTTGGGACTTTCGACCTATCAAATGTTTCAGTCATTATAAAACTCTCTATCGATATTCGATATTGAATTTGAAAAATATTCAGACTCACCTGGGTAGCAGAAAGAGAAGTATTTCTTTGATGTGGGATTTTGTTCCCTTCAACGGAATCTTCAGAAATCGTTGTGCTAGGTGGAGTAGTTCCCGGCGTGGTAGGTTGCATATTGGGAGGGTCTATAAGTCCAGGATCGGAAAAGGTTACAGACCGGGAGGTCACTGGGCTAGCATTAGCATTACTCCCTGAATTTCCTGAACTTGATGTGGCAGTTCCATTACTGGTGGCGGCACTAGCAGCAATTCGTGTGGCTTCTTTTACTTCTTGAAATTTTTCAATAAACTAGAAATTGAAAAAGGTCGGTGTTTAATATTTTACAAAATTCCATACCTCAAAGAAAATTTACTTTATTTAGTTCGAATTCAGAATTAAATCCCAATCCGTAAATTGTATTTGCTCTAAGATCGGACCACTGACCGAATTTTTGTGATGTTTTGGTAAATGTCATGTTTGGCGTGACAGTACTATTGATAATTGCCTAAAATCATTAAAGTCATATTATGAATTATGAAGTTCAAGAAAAAAGTATCGCGTATAGAACACTTCAACTTACCTTAGTACCTTCCACACTGATGATTCGATACAAACTACGAGTCGAATCATAAAAAAATGACACATTTATCGAAGCAGTAGAAGCCGGTAACCATGATCTTTTCGTTTTTGGATCAATATGAAAAACATGAGCTTTACAAGTAAAAATAGGTTGCTCTCTGAAATAACACAAGATGAAACAGATATAACAAAGCTGAACACAGAACATTATACACTCTGACGTAATGTACACAAAAAATGTTCGTAACAAGGTACAAAATTTCTTACCCAACAGCTTCTTTTCCAGACGTCATATTAGCTGAAAGTAAATATAAATGCTTATAAACCTAATTATTGCGAACAGAATAGACGCAGAGAACAAATGACGAATAAATGAATAATAGAATACTGGAAAAGAAAATGAATCAAAATTAACGGATATCAAAATTTCATAAGTCAATTTTTCAATTTGAAGTTATTACTGTTTCACTTAAAATTATTTGTCATTTAAATTTTACTGCATACTTTATGACTTACGTTTCATTTCATGTTAACATCTTATAACAATTTTTTCTATTCATCACAAAACCTTTCCAAAAACTCAGTCTTCTTACTTTGATTATTGATCACACAAACTTGTTATACGTCATGGGAAAAATCGTTCAATTTGGTATTTTTTTTGTGAAAATTTGACTTCACCTGACCTCTACAATCAAATTTTAGTACTTTCAAAAGTTCCAAATCTTTGAAGTAGTTTCTGTTCTGCTACTTATGCTCTGTGAAAGTGTTTACGTTGAAGGAAAAAAAGAAGTTTGTTTCGGTTTCGGTTTGGAACTTGAAAGTTCAATTCAATGTCTATCAGAAAATCCTGTTGAAGCAGATTATGCATATACTCATTTGGTGAACTTTAAATGCATGTGTTAATTACTAATCTGTTGTTATTATCTTAAAAAGTAAGTAGAAATTTAATGAGAGCACCGGCGATACCTTCGTGTGCACTTTTCTGAATATCAAACATCGTTTGCGTGTATACCTCTGTGTTTCCTTTTCTAAGTAAATTAATGAGCAATGCACATGATCGCAAATCGTCAGAATTCTTGATCAATATCATTTTTTATAGTACATTACAGTTTTGTTTGCAACAGTTCGCCTACGCGAATGAAAATCTAATTAATCTATTCGTGTATAATCGTAAATTTGCATCGTCAAGGTACCGGTTAATTTAGGCCATTGAATTTGATTTTAGGTCTTTCAAATTTTCATTATGGCTATTAACGTTTATTCTACCAATGTAACTGCGGAGAATCTCAGTAGACATGAAATGCTTGCATGGGTGAATAATGCTTTACAATCTAATTTTACTAAAATTGAAGAATTATGTACTGGAGCTGCGTATTGTCAGTTTATGGATATGTTATTCCCTGGTAAGATGTCATTTCTTATTCTAAAAAATCGTCGTTGATTTTGTAATAATTTTAATTTTACCAATTTAGGTAGCATTGTGTTGAAAAGAGTGAAATTCCGAACAAATTTGGAACACGAATATATCCAAAATTTCAAGATTTTGCAAGCGGCGTTCAAAAAAATGAATGTTGATAAAGTAAGTATATTGTGATCCTGCCTATGTATTTCTATTTATGGTTTATGCGTAAAAATCTAGATGTGCCCATTTTTTTTTATCGCAATTGTGTGTTAATACGTATTGATTCCGAGAAAGAATGATATTCGTAGTTCTACAGAGATTATGCACTTTAATCAAATCACTTTGTAAATTTTCTCCATTTCGTTGTAGGAGATACCTGTGGACAAATTGACGAAAGGTAGATTTCAGGATAATTTTGAATTTTTACAATGGTTTAAAAAATTTTTTGATGTCAATTACGATGGACGAGAATATGATGCTCTAGAAACGAGAGATGGAATTTTATTAGGTTCTGAAGGTATTGTAATGGAAGCCGGGTTTCACGCCCCTCCTGCGCCGAAACCTCCGGTTAAAAGTATGCGACCACAAGCAACCAAACCATCTGGTAATTTTGTAATCGTTATAGACGAAAATTTTGTCCTTAGATGCTTTTTAAATTCAGTTTAGCACTTCGTAGTTGATTCATAGGCTAATACGTTGCGCTTTGAAATGTCGTAATTAATCGTACGGGTTAATGACTTAACGAATCATTGGTTTTGTAGTGCGTAGTTGTGCGTAGAATGTGTTTTTAGGTATTTTTGGAATTCTACAGACGTATTAAATTAACTACTTGTTGGAAAAAAATGGGCCTTTGTTAGGTTAGCAGAATGCTATTTCTTTTAACGATTTGTCGTTCGATGAACATTCAATTGCATTGTAAAATATTATTTTCGCTATTTTTTCATGATATGTTTGCGTATATTTCAGATAATTCCCATAGATAAACTTGTAAAAGGTCGATTTCAAGATAATTTCGAATTTCTACAATGGTTTAAAAAGTTTTACGACGTCAACAACAATTTTGAGGAGTATGACGCACTTGCTGCGCGAAACGGAGAACCATTAGGCGGCGGTGCCGGTGGTTCTTCTAAATCCACTTGCAATCTTGCTAAAAAACTTTCCACCTCTAAATTGGATACTTCTCATCCGACCAAACCTACTGGTAGACCTGGTGAAGTTTTTTAGTTTTTGTTTTAATCTGTATCGAAATGCACCTGGAAAGTGACCATTCGTAATAGAAAGACGTTTGTACAAAGCGTTTATACTTTCCATATGCAATTCTTTCGTTTGTTGTCCTAACCAAATGTTTCTGCATGCATTAAGAGGATTTTTCTTTTTAAATTTCCCTTATTAATTTATAATCTCTCTTTTCTTCACATCAAGGTCAACTCCTTCGTCAACGCTAATATGAAGTTGTTTTTTAGACGCTTATTAGTGAACGCTAATATTCCTTCTTTTACTCTGAAGTAGATTTTCTGTAGTAGTAGTATTAGTTTTATGACTAAAAAGTAATTTTTCTGCATGATTAATTGAATATCTATTTGTTGAATGAATGTAATTAAGATATATCAACTACAAATTTACTGGTCAACTTTCGTAAACTTGAAAATGCTTCACTGTGTGATTTTTAACTGACGTAAAATTTCTTGGTAAAAAGTGAATATTGTGTCAGTCTGACACTTTTATTCTATTTGTGTTTTCTTGAAGTGGGTTCTGCAAAGTATAAGTGTTCGATTTTTGGAGATCTTAACAAAATTTCGTTTCAACTAAGTAGAATTTTGAAGAATATTCTTACTAGTTAAAATACCAGTGGTAGAAGATGAAATAAATTTTACGATTGTTGGGAAATTCTTTAAATAATTTAATACCTATATAAAATCGTACCATGAATGATGTACAACTAATCTAATAATTGGTGTCTACATGAATAGGTATGGCTAGAGCAACAGTAGCAGGACGCCCTACTGCTACTTCAACTACATCGTCGTCTGTAGCTAGGCACGCTCCTAATCAACATCACGCTGGCAGAGGAGACGCTAAAACTGACGAATTAACGCAACAGGTAATGCATTGATTGGAAATTTGTTTATTGAAAACGCGCACAAGGTATTACTTCATATTATTTATTCGCTTTTCGTTACAGCTGATGGAATTGAAAGTAACCCTTGATGGATTAGAAAAAGAAAGAGATTTTTATTTTGGAAAATTACGCGATATTGAAGTTCTTTGTCAAGAAGAAGAGGCGAATCCTTGCATTCAAAAAATCTTAGAAATTCTTTACGCAACAGAGGTAATTTACTGTGTTGACGAGTCGGAACGATTTGATTATCAATGTGATTATTTTTCTCTTTCTTTGTTTTCTATCGCAGGAAGGATTTGCTCCACCCGAAGAATTAGAAACTGGTAATAACAATCACGATGCTGAAGAATACTAAGTAATTTCTTGTTTTAGGAAATTTTTTCCGAAACCTAAATTACATGCTTCATAACGTTGTGATGTTCGTTTATTTATTACTTTTTTTACCTGCAAAAAATCTGTATTAATATAATATGTTTACGTATTTATATATATTTAAAGTTTATTTAAGATTAATTAATTTTCACTACATGTTAAATGAAATATTAAAAGCCTTTTGACGGTAACTCGATATTTCCTATCTTGTTACGCCAATTTTTTTTTGGTGGATGGGTTTGTAATTATCTGCTGATATAAAATTTGACGCGGATTTCGAAATCAAAAGATGATTTAAAAAGTGCTCATTTTATCCGGTTCGTATTTTTATAATACTTCGAATGAAAGAGTCGAATATTATCCAATTTTTGATGTTTTTAAAACTGCTTGTTTTTTTTACTGTGTTTAATTTTAATTCATGTCTGAACTATAATATAAATAAAGTCACGATTTTCATCTTATATAGTTCTTAATAAAAATCGTTTTTCAGTTAAACTGTTGAATGTTCAAGATTTCTATTTAGCATAAACGCCGAAATTTTAATTGAAGCGTTTAAAAAAAATATTACCAATGATTAGCGCACCCCGTCGACTACGGATCAACCAAAATAACCTACACGTAACAATTAATTTATACATTAAATCATACTTCTTTATGAAATGTTACTATTAATTTTTTTTATCCGAGTACAATGAAGTGTTTGTAGTGTTGTTTAAAATATACAATATTGAATTTTTACATTTCTTTACTTTATTACATGAAATGTTTTCAAAATAAAAATGAAAAAGTAGCGAGATTTCTAATCTATGTTTTTTACCGTATGAAAACGTAAGTGAAGTATTGTTTTCGATTTGTAAAAAAAACGTGTTCATGCATCCTTTTAATTACTCTTGTGAACAAAATAAGCTACAGTCATCAACTTTATTTTTTACTCAATACGAAATCTTAATTTACCACCTCGCGATTAACTTTTCAGCTTGGTACCAGTTTTAATACAATTTTTACGAGGTGAGTTCACTTATTTTTCTGCAACAAATTCTGGTGCAATCTTTATTGTTAATTAAAAAATGTTCGGAATGTTATGTGATGGTTATCAGCCTGTTTTTTTATATCAATAGATAAAAATGAAACATGACAAATGAATTATTCTTTAAATACGTAAAATTATTCATTTATTTGTTTAATTATTTTAATAAAATAATGCATAAAAAAGTAAACCAAAAACCGAAATAATTTAACTGATAGGTTCCGTTTTAGGCGTAATGTCCGGTAAATTCTTTATACCATCTTTATCAACAACAGTAACTTTGAAATTAGGTAAATTCAACACTAATCTCTTATGAATTTCCTGGACGCACTTTAAAATGACATTATATGCCTCTTTTTCGGATAAATCTGAAAATTGTAAGAAAAGAATTAGAGCTACGTAATAAAACACGTAGTTCAGATATAAGTGCTATTTACCAGGTTTATAATAACGATCAAGGATACTGAGCGTAATTAATCCTCCATAACCATTTGTTGTAAATGGAACTTGAATCATCGAGGCTAAGTAATCAATTAAATATAACGAAGCTCCTTCATTTTCATCATATCCTCCCAACATTAAATTTACATTGTATGGGGTCTGTAAAAAAATTCCATCGTTATCGATGGTTCATTTCGGTGAAGGCATACGTCAAGTTTAAATACTCACTCTACTACGGAGATATTCAGCCAAATTACGACGGGTGTACGTAGCGGCAGCTTTTGGAGATAATTCATAGCCATTTCTCATTTTATACAATTGAATATTTTTCGCTATATACTCGGCAAATTGTACAGTATCTCCTGCTTCACCGGTTACTGTCATGATTAGTTTATTGGAAATTTTGTACAGCTTATCCGCGTCTGAAATACGAACATGACTGTTGAGATTAGCTTGCATTTAAAATTAAGTAAAAAGATATTCTTACCGCTTTTAAGAACGAACAAACTGTTGACGTGAGTCATATCAGATGCCAAAATGACAAAATCTTTACAGGCGATTCCAATTAAGGTTTCCATTGTAATTTTACCAAATAAATTAGACGGTGTAAGATGAAATATACTCACGAAAAATATTCTCAAGTTCTTTCAACTACTCTATACAAGTTTCATTACAGGGCTTTTCTTTTTTCTTGTCATTCCAAAACTTTGTTGACTTTGTATTCATTCATTTTCATAACTACTTCGTGTACGCCGCCGCCCCGCGCCCACCCTGCGACAGACTCGCATCGAGCGACCTTCGAATTTTCGAAGCTTTGACCAAGCATCAAGCGATTCAGCGCTCAGAATTTATTTGAAATAATTTTCATGTAAATACCAAAATACTATGTAGTAAATTTCGAATATGAAATAATTATAATTATGTTTGTGTGTAATTTGATGATAATACGTACTTAATGCGTTTGATAGAATATATTTTTTCATAAAAATAAATTAATTAAAAAATTATGTGGGTACTTATTTGCTGAGATTAGTGTTGAATTTTAATTCACACCTTTATTACTCTTATTTGTCTTAACTGTAATAATTATTGTTTCACATCTTAAGATTCTAGCTAGTATGACAATTTCGACTTTGAGATCAAAAAACAAATTTATTTCCAATAAGCAATATGTAATTTTTTTAAGCTTTGTTTTCCAGCAATATCTAATTGAAAAATTCAATGACGATGGATTTATTTAAAAAAGAAATTCTTGCTCGTAGTTTAACTTTGAATGATGATAATTGATAACTAAAGTTTTATTAATTTATTAAAAATTTTTATTGGTGTCTAAAATTACACATCTATCACATTTATTACGAGGGTTCAGATTGTGAATTGCCGCCACCCTCCCCTACAGGAAGGTTTCTCTTTAATGCCAGAAGCAGGAAGAATCATAATTTCTTTTTAAGAATAATTTTTGATTCAACTTTTTAGAATAATGATAGGTTACCAAAATTGAACCTTATTGTTCTCGCTTCACTTGGGCAAAAATGTTCACATCTTATTGCTTAAACCGTGGAATTTTTGCCATTTCTGGTGAGAACTGAAAATTTTTGAGTAAAATTTGCTTTATCGTTAAAAATGCAATCCTGGCACTCAACATTATTAGACAACGAATACCTAATTCACTTTTACCAAAAAATATTACACAAAAAAGAAGATCTAAGTTGAACGGGTAGTTTAATAGATTAATTTAATGATTAATTTAAGTAAATTTTTAAAGGAGAAAGAATTTATGGCATAATCTGAAAAATACTACTTTAAATGTCAGACTTGAGAACTTCACCAAAAAAAACCGCTGGGGAATTACCACCCAAATCCTCCTCCTCTTGCCACCGGATTTTTTTAAATACAAAATTCTCATTTGAGGTTTACTTTCAAATTTTTAATTTTTTCTGCCTCAAGTACTCAGTCTCAATACTTTATTAAAATTCAAAATATGTTCAAGCAATGAAAAAAACTGAAATCGAGTGAATAATAATTCAAGTGAAGAGTTTTTTAAAAGTGAAATTTCATTAAAGAAGTGAAAAAATAAATCGATTAGAAAATTAATTTACAAAAAGGAAGATGAAATAACGTGTTACTGAGAGATGAGAAAAAACGAGATATTCCGTAATCATAGAACGATGAGTGGAGTTCTCGAGTTTAACGTTCAACTCAACATCATCGGACCCGGTCCCCCACTCTAAGTTTAGCAACCAATCGCACTGAACTTTACAAATTTTGTTCGTAAATTCTTTGTGTTTTGTTGGTGTTTTGTTTAGATTACAAAACACAAATTCAAACTCAGAGTAGTGTTGAGTATGTGAGTGTAAACTGTTAACCAAGTTGATAATTAAAATCTGTTTTCGTTACTTTATACTAGTCTTCGATTTAGTTAAATAAATGTTTAAGTCTTAATTTTGATGTTTATTTCAATTTCCCCGTGTCATTAGGTTGTTGCCCATCGAATTTTGATTTCATTGTCGATTGTGTTTCCGTGTTACATTCGAGTATTTTGATAACTAGTGCTTTGTAAATATGGGAAGAGTTATATTAAATTTCTTTTTGTTAACTTTCGTCGCATGTGCGGCTATCGGATACGATATCACCTCTCATGGTAGTTTGGAGTGTAAGTTATCATATATCTCGAAGTGCTCAAAATACTGATGTTTTATTTTTTCTCTGCGCACAATTAGTTAATGTGCAACGGTATTAACTGTTATTTCTTTCGTTTTCAGCGTCTCATTTTGGACGTTATCTTAAAGGAGCTGGCCTTCTAATACATGTTAAACCCTACTACTCAATAATCGAAGAACAGACCATTTTGTTGTATAAGTACGTAACGCATTGCCATTTTATAATCGTACGTATTTTTCATTTAATGATTCTTATGTGTTTGCGTATAGGTGGGGTCAGAAGAATTTTCCCTATGAAGAATATGGCGCAGTTAAAAATAAAACCGTTGAAGTTTCTAAGAATGTGGTTAATAGGGTTTCAGTTATTGCCAAAAGTAGTTCCGCACAAATCAAAAAAGTATCTGTGTTTCTCTCAGAATGGGTATGCTGATGTTGTTTCAATACGTAATGAGTTCTGTATACAGCAGTTACATTTTTCCTTTTTTTCATCAGGCTTCCCACAATATTGCACCATACCTCTCAGATAGTGTATTGGAGTTCGTAAATCGAAGCTTCAAATTTATTAGCGATGTGTATAATAGGATTGGGCAGTCTGCTGTCAATGCATCAAAATGGTGTTCACAGAATATAAAACGGTGAGTTGTATAAAAATGAAGTCACAATCTGAATAATACGTTGTATACGTATATATGTGAGTAATTCGTCAGTTTTACGTTTACATGACAATAAATTACGCAATATATAGTAATGTTACTGCCTCAATACAGACGTGTTTGTTGAATGTTTATCATGTCTTGTTATACGAGATGTAATGAATATGGTATTTGAAATGTTTACTTTTTTGATGACATTTATATAAGTAACGAAAGATTATATTGTTGCAGCGAAAATATTACGTGGGAAAATTTTGAGAAGGCTTACTTCGGTTTCGCCCAACAAGTCAAAGTATATTATTCCAATGTCTCAAGCTGGGTCGGAAGAAAAGTTACGTGTTTAATCAACTCTTAAAAGTTATGTGGGATTTAATTTGATTGGTATAATTGTATTTTTTTAAATGTATTATGAACTCAAACTATATTGTCATTCTATCGCTTTTATCTAGTATTTGTTCCTCTTAAAGCCAAAGTGAGAGAAGTTTTTGAACTTTTTACATCGCTTATAAGATAGTTTGGTAGAGAAGAGACATTCCAATCGTGTTTATGAACTGATAATTTAGAACCATAGTTTTAATCATTATCATTCCATTGTGTACGTTCCACTCAAAATGATGAATTCTGCTGTTAAACATTCACCTTTTACAAAATAACGTACACGATGAATAGTTTTGTTTTCTGTCGTTCGCTGAAATTGCGTTTTTAATTTATCTGTATTGATTCATATAATGGATAGTGTCAAATTTTTCATTAAAAATATAATACATTTTTTATACATAAAATTTAGCTTAGTTCTATATTTTACTTAGTTCTCGGTACCTTTGTATTATTTGTGTTCGCTCCTTTTTATTTAAGTTTCTTCGTATTATGTATTACTGTTTGAAAGCTTTTCATTTTTATAATTAGGTATATTTTTTATGTCTAAGTTTTATTTTTGTACATTTCATGTTGTGATCAATGTTCTTCTATTTAAAAATGTTGATTGTGCTTGTGATGTTTCATGTGGAATGAATACGGTGAAAATTGGTAAGATTTACTCGGTGAATATCGGTCTCAATGTGTATTTTAGAAGATAGGTAGTTGTTAAATTTTGAGCAATACATATGAATGAGTATGTGAATTAGAACTTTTTTTTAAATATTTTTTTCCAACTGACGTCACTTTTTTTAAAAGTATTGTGTGGTGTACGTAATTATGCGTAAGGGAAGAGTGAAATTGCATAAATATAAATGGAAACGTAAGAATAAAAACCTGAAAATAAATCTTCAATTTATATTTATTTTATTTGGTAAAAAACAAAATCTCAGTATTTCGGTAAATCTCCTCCGCTAGTTCATCGGGGTTCTCATCTCGAATTTCTGCAATTACCTCGAAAACTTGACTGCGAAACATCAAATTAATTATTAAAACGAACAGTAATGAGACAAATTTCAGGGGGTTAGCTTGATGAAATGTCAAACCAATGAATTGCCGAGCATGAAGTCCACCAAATTAACCACATTTTTTGCAACCTAACACCTACCAGTGTGTAAATAAATTCAGAAAAACAGCGTTGGTGAAATGAGGTTCATTTGGTAGAATCATGTCACAGGAAATTCATACAATGTGGTACAAAAATATAAAAATTTAAAATGTGACAAAATTCTAAAATTACTCACACTATATTGCACGGTTCGTTTCGACTTTTTACTAATGAATTTTCATTCCATTTTTCCTTCTTCACAGCCGAAAAATTAGTTTTGACGTAGGGAAAACTGGCATGGGATGGTCTAATGTCACACCACGGACTATCAGTTTCAATTAATAACCTGTTTCTAGGAATTTGTTTTATTACAGATAGATTGGTATCTTTTTTCATTGAGCTGAAATGGAGAAAAACGTTGAAATTATTATTCAAGTATAACTACTTTGGTGGTGTGCACAATCAAGAATTCCGTTTACGTACCAACCATTTATACCAATGTAAAACCCAAGTTTTAGCAAACTTGTTAAAGCTTCTAAATCGCCATCAAAAGAATGGACGACTCCTCGAAATGTTTCATTTTTATCTTCTAAATATTGAATGAAATCTTTGTCGCAAGCTCGCATATGTAAGAATAATGGTAAATTGAATTCTTTACTAATGTTCAATTGATGTAAAAAATATCTGAATAAATTGGAACCTTTGAGTACTGAATTGAAGTAAGAATATTACGATTACATAGACACATCACTAATTACTTTTTTTGCAAATCAGCTGGACAAAACTCAAGTCTATCGTAATCCAAGCCAAATTCACCATACGCAACAACTTTATCTTTATTATTTTTAATCAATTCTTTTAAAGAATTCGTGTATTCATTGCAGTCATTTTGATGGAATTCCTGACACTGAGTAGGATGAACGCCGACAGTAGCAAATAATCTTTCTGTAAATTAACGTAGGTTTAATAAAGCGTAGTATAAGACATCTCTTTACATTTGAAAAACAAACGAAGTCTTACCGTCGGTATTAGCAATTTCTATGGCCTTCTTACTAGTTTCTAGATTCGTTCCAGTGATTATAATTTTCGCTACTCCTTGATTAAAAGCGCGATTCAATACGTGATTAAGGTCTGGTGGGTGCTTGGGATTTGATTGTCGATTGTAAAACCCCTGGAAAACAGGATCAGCCAAATTTGCTCCAATATCTACATGCACAAGTTGGAAAAATCGCCATTTATCTGAATTGATAAACTGATATTTAGGTCATAACAGGAATACAAAACACATCCTACCTATAAATTTCCTCATCATTACAGTTGCACTTTTCTTGCAATCATTCAATTCTGCACGAATTTCATTAGTTGTATCGACACCGGCTGGTGTGTTTTTATCAGTTACGGTTCTTTTGTGTTTGTGAGTGTTACTAAAACTATTACACACAGACACACACAAACACAGGCACAGCGTGTTTAGCACAAGAGGTAAACCAGTATCAGTGGTTATCAACATTTTTCTTAAGAAACCGGCTTTAGAACCGGTGAATCGAACCATGATTTACGATTACGATCAGACGACCAAATTTGTGTTTTGAATTCCGTGTGCTCTGAATCTTCAACCCTAAAAACGCGACTTTTTCATTGCTTCCCGCCTTCAGTTCAGCGATTTCAGCCTTGGCGTTGCTTTAAACTCTCTGAAGTTTTCAGTAAGTAATTCTTCTCATCATAGTAGATGTTATCTTGAAAAACGTTTCAAGTTTTTTTCTCCAACTACAGATTTTGTGAAATTTCTTTTTCATCATGTTGTTCTGAGTATAATATTTCCTAATTTTTTGATAGTTGAAGCATTCATCAACTTTTTACAATCACCATTTCTCGTGATCCGCAAACCATGGCAGATAGTAAATCTGAGGAAGAAACTGACGACAATTACGTAGGTCCTTTGCCTCTTGAAGAACCTCCTCGTAAAAAAGTTAAAGGTAAGTTTTTGTTTTTATTAATGTATATTAATTTGTATTTAATCATTTTTATTTCGTGTCCTAGTATTGGAAAATGAAGAATTATATTTAGATAATTTACCATCTGCAGAATGTTACGAGAGAAGCTATATGCATAGAGATGTAATAACACATATTTTGGTTACTCAGTACGTAATTCAAAGTCTAATTCTTTATTCGCTACATATGACTGTAGAACTAATTTAAGCTCTCATTTAGAACTGAATTTATCGTCACCGGAAGTTGCGATGGTCATGTGAAATTTTGGAAAAAGACCGAGGATTCCATTGAGTTTGTAAAACATTTTAGAAGCCATGTAGGTACTTTGCAGGACATGGCAAGTAATTATAATGGAACTTTGTTGTGCACAGTAGCGTCTGATAAAATAATGAAAGTTTTTGATGTGATCAATTTCGGTAAGTTGATTAATTTTTCGTTTTCGAGTATTACAAGTTACTAAGTGTTTGCCATATTTCAGATATGATAAACATGATTAAATTGAATTTCTTGCCTAAATGCGCTTGTTGGGTTCACTCTTTAGGAGACGCCGTATATTCAGTTGCAGTGTACGCATCTTTGAAAACAAGTATTTAATTTTATAGTGACAAGTTGAAAAAGTAATCTTAATTTTTCAGATCCGATAGCGAAAGTAATAAAATTTATATTTTCAATGGAACGGATAGAGAAGAGCCTATTCACGTGTTTGAAAAGTTGCATTTAAAACCGGTGATTATTATGAAAGTAAGCTTTGAACAGTTTTCAACGATATCCTAATTTTGTGTTTTTGCATTAATTGGTTGTATCGAAATTTATGTTTAGTTTAACCCAGTTCATGAAATTGCTGTTTCTGCCGACGAGTCGGGAATTTTGGAATACTGGACCAGCCAGAAATATGATTACCAGTTTCCAAAAAAAGTGAAATTCGAATCCAAATTAGACACTGATTTGTATGAATTTTTCAAATGTAAAACTCGTATTACTGACTTATGTTTTGATAAACAAGGTGTCAAGTTCGCAACTATTTCATTGGATCGAAAAGTACTTTAATTTTTCTTAGATTTTCGTATTGTATATGCGCATTTTTTAATTATATTTGCGTTTAGGTGAGAGTTTTCAAGTTCTTGACTGGTAAACTTATACGGGTAATTGATGAAACTTTGCCGGTGTACGTTGAAATGCAACAGAAGAAACAACAGGTTTCAAGTATGGAATTTGTTAGAAGGTAAGTAAATAAATTTTATTTGTATCTTGAGTTATTTTTGGTTCTAATTGACTGCAGTTTGGAAAATACTGATGCATATTTAAAAAGAAATATCACGTTTGTCATAATTTTGCTTTTTGCTTTTTTTTTAGAAAAGCTGGTGAAATGGAATTGGAGAAAACTGGCACTTTGAGTCTATGTAATATATTGTTTGATGAAAGTGGATATTTTCTTCTATTTCCTACTATGTTGGGAGTGAAAATTGTCAATTTACATACTAATCAACTTGTGAGAATCATTGGAAAGACAGAGAACTTTCGGATTTTAAGAATAGCTTTATTTCAAGTGAGGAATTGATGAAAAATTTCATTTTAGTTGATTCTTTGTGTATTATTGATATTATTGTATTTTAGGGATGTATTAATAAAGTTAAAGCTGCAGTTACTATCGAAATGAAAGCTTCTGATAATCCGACCTTAGAATCATCTACACTTGACCCAACTTTATTTTGCACCGCGTTTAAGAAGAATCGGTTTTATATGTTTACAAAGTTCGTCACTCATATTGTTTTTTTTTTATGAATCGTATTAATTACCCCAGTGCATTTTTAGGAGAGATCCAGATGATACGTCTCCAGAAATAGAACGTGATGTGTTCAATGAAAAACCATCAAAAGAAGATATTATTTCGGCAACAGAAGCTTCAGGTGGGAGGAAACTTCGATTACTTTTCTACCCTTATATATTTTACGAAATTATCATCTTTGAAAATTACATAATTTGCTTTAACGTTATTTCTAATTTTTAGGTGTCCAAAGATTGTATGATAATGCGATATTACATACAACCATGGGAGATATACATATTACTCTGTTTAAAGAATGCCCTCGCGCTGTTGAAAACTTTTGTGTTCATAGTAAAAACGGATATTACAAAGGACATATATTTCATCGCGTTATTAAAGGTTTTATGATACAAACCGGTGATCCTACTGGTACGATTTTCGGACTATTTCATATTTTTGTTAAAAAAATGTGCGTAATTACGTTAATTTTGGTTAATTTTGATAGGTACTGGAACCGGAGGAGAAAGCATCTGGGGAGGAGAGTTTGAAGATGAATTTCGGCCGAATTTCAAGCATGATCGACCGTATACTGTCAGCATGGCTAATGCTGGGCCTAACACTAATGGTAGCCAGTTTTTCATTACCGTCATTCCTTCGGTAAGTAAATAATTTTTTATTTATACATATGAATGTGAAATTTTATGAACATTTTTTTCAGCCATGGTTGGATAACAAACATACGGTATTTGGAAGAGTTACCAAGGGGATGGAAGTTGTTCAGAATATTAGTAATCTGAAAACGAATCCTAAAAATGACAAACCTTATGACGATGTTCAGATAATTAGTGTTACAGTAAAGTAATTGAAATACAGTAGGGGTAATCGAAGTCTTTTTTTTCGGTATTCATGAACATCGTTGGGAAGAGGTATTTCAAAAATAAAATTTTGTACATGGCTTGAAAAAATTGTAAATAAATTGATATATTGACTTTTCTTAAATTTTGTTGTTCGACATGTGTAAATTGAAGAATGTAATGGAATGAAAATTACTTTTCTTGACGCCCTGAAGCATATATTGGTTTAATTGATTTGCTTTGTGAAAAATGAAATTTATCACACGCATTTTTCGATTTCCTTAGCGGTAAGTAATTATGAAAGCTGAATGTAATTACGTACTGTATAAAAATTAGCAATATTATTGAGCTCTAGAGAATAAACGAGAGGATTGTTTACTTCATCAAAAAAAATTTTTCGTATCCGATTCTAATGGTCACTTTTGCGTTTTGCCCTAAATAATAATTATTAAAATTAATGAAAAAATGAATCTATTTTTTCAATTTTTTATTTGCGCTAGCGCTTCTAGCCGGTGAAAAGATGAATTATTTTCATACTTGTTTTTGAATGTATTAGTAGGTAAAATAACACCAATGAAATTCCTTACACATGACGTCATAATGAACCAATGATGTGTTTCGTATGTGACATAAGTTTCTAAAAATAACTTATGACTCATCGGAATATAAACAAAACGACGAACAACAACAGAGCAGTTTAGCGGAGTTCCTAAAAGATTATTCGAGTATCGCATGCAAGTTATTTGGAAGTGTACTGTGTAGTCATTCGTGTTACGGTTGTGAAGTTGAGTGGACCGTTTGACGTTGTTCGTTGAAATAAAGAATTCGTGTATTGAGGCGTTTGTGTTATCTCTGTTCTGAAGCCAATCGCGATAAGGCTTTAGAACTGTAATTCGGTGTTTTTCCTAATCAACGGTACGTAATTCTACTTATTAATTAGCAGTCAGTGAATGAATTGATTACGAATTGGAAAAATGACGAGCATTAATCATTCCAAACGTAGCGCGTTAACATTGAATTTACACTCGGACGATGGTTGTAAGAAAACGAAATTTAGTCCCGGAGTACTAGGTACTTCGGTTTTATCGTCTCCAGATGTGAAAAAACTTCAAATGACTACGCCAGAAATTGAAAATTTCATTTTCAATCATCATTCTAGTATCCTGCAAACACCAACTCCTAATACGGCGGCTCAAATTTTATTTCCGAAATCCGTATCCGATGATCAAGATCTTTATTCTCAAGAATTTGTTAACGCATTGGGTGAATTTCCTAGTAATGATTCTAGTCGCGTTCAAGTTGAATTACCTAAAAGCAGCAGTAGCAGTAACTCGTCAATTAATAATTTCATGAATATTGATAATCAGTATCAAGGTATGTCATCTAGTTATTCAATGGCCATGTCTCCAGAAAGTGTTATTGTAAAGGAAGAACCACAAACTGTACCCAGTCTTGGTTCTACACCACCTCTTTCACCCATCAACATGGAATCTCAAGAACGTATCAAATTGGAAAGAAAACGTATGAGAAATCGCGTTGCCGCCTCAAAATGCCGTAAAAGGAAACTTGAAAGAATTGCCAAATTGGAAGATAAAGTCAAATTATTGAAAGGTGAAAATAATGAGCTGGGGCAAGTTGTTATCAGATTAAAAGAAGAAGTGTGCTCATTGAAACAAAGAGTAATGAAACACGTTGATAACGGATGCAAAATGATTGTTACAACGAATTTTTAAGAAGTTACTCTGTTTGTTTTTTTTTGTTGTCTTATGTGATGTTTTTATTTCTTTTTTGTATCTATTGATGTAGTGTTTAATGATAAGCTTCTAAGTAACATTTTCATGTAACAGCTTGAGTATTGTTTTCTCATTTTGGGAGCTGTTTGCTCAATAATACCGTCCAGTGATAACTTCGAACTGCCGAGGTTACCTCATCGTCGTAAAACTGCATTTAATGAAAATAATATTGAGTTGATGACTTGTTTTCAATTTCTCGAGCCAGCTATTTATTTTTAATGTGAGCATTTATTCGAATGATATAGATGATATTTTATTTACGATTTGCATTTAAAAATAGGCATCATTTTGAGTTGTATTTAAGCTAATTTTCAAACACGTTACAACTTGAGAACTTTTTTAACAAAGCGATTTTTTTTTTCAATTAGTTGAATTTCATTTTTATGATAATGATAGGATAAATTTGAATGAAGGAATTGATTGTTATTGCTGTATTTATTTCAATATTGATATTTTTTAATACAGGGTAATTTTTATAATGTTTAGGAAATAGTACAAATTATTTTTAAATCTCATTTACGATAATACTTACCAAAAAAATATGTTACCATATTTTGTAACATCAAATAGGCTAGTTTTATTGGCAATAACAATTATTTCCATGATTGGTTTTTAAAGAAAGGTTAAAAGATTTAGTTACCCTTACCTGTTATTTTAAATTAAATTGAATATTTATATAACTTCAGCTTCAAGGTCAATTTTAATTAATCGAAATGTGTTGATCTGTTGATTCATCAGAGTAATAACACAATAGTTCATTTTTTTCCTGAAAATTTTTGTAAATTTCGTTTTGAATGTACAAATTCCGTATTTTGTAAATATTTGATAAATTTACCTAATTTTTAAATTACGTATTTGTTCAATTTTCGTGATGTTTCGTACGGCAATAAGAAGTTGTATTTTTCTCAATATTTTTAATTTATTCGTCAATGTGAAAATTGCGCTTGATTGAAAGTGCCAGAGTATTGTGATACGACAATTTTTTTAATTTATTATTTTCTAGTAATAATGTATTGTGATCTTCGTTTATCGTAATGTTTTTATATTACTCTTTAAGCGTATTGATAACGTTTCTGAAACAATCAATAATACTTTTTCCCTTCTAATAAATTTTTTCAAGAAAAAATTTTCGTTTTCTTTGTGTAGTGTATTGGATGCATTGTATAGAATCTAAATTGTGTCAAGGTGAAAGAAATTGGAAATTTTTCGTCGTGTCAAATAATTAGATCAATTGAATGGTTTTGCTTTAAATTTTCGTTTTCGAATAATTGACTTGCTCCTTCTCGACAACGGTTCAGAGAGTTTGTTGATAGGAAATTAGTACAAAATAATAATAATTTCGTTAGCAGATGCAATAAACTTGAATTATTCATGGAGCTACGAATACATTGAACGTAACGTTTCAACAGATTTCAATATTAGTATTCTGCGAACATAAATAAAATGTAGATACCTATAGGATGGGTTGAAATGAGGTATTGATTTGATACGAATTTTCGGTTTGGTAACTTAAACGCGTTTTTAATTTTCACACCGTTACTTAAATTTACATAGAAAACAGTTCAGAAATTTTATTCTGTCGTGGGTGTAGACAATATGTATTTGATAAGACTAGGTTTGGCCATGGTTGCGAGCATTTTACCAACGTTAATGGGAAGTAAAGGGTTTCATGTATTCGACTTTACAGTGTTATTAATTCTAATGATGAGTAAAGAATATTAAACGTAAACCTTAGGCGACCTTCCACTTAATACTTGTTCATGTCCTAAATACATAATTTTTGAAGGTTCGCGTAGTCCGTCACGATTGTAAAACCTATAAAGTTGGTTTTCTGATTTTGAAATATTGGTATTAACCCATGCATTCGAATATCAAAGTAAATTTTTCAATCATTTAAGATAAAAGTATATGTACGTAGACTGATATTAGTTTTTTTCTCGTTGCAAGCAACGTTTAACTATTCTTCCTGATCAACAGTGACAAAGATTTAATCACGTTTTGAAAAAAATTTTATAGTCTGCTTCCTCCTAAACGCAATCGACGTTAATCGAGTATTCTTCGTGTTCGTAATTCTCGTGTAATTAATTTTACAATAGAAGGTACTTTTTTGAAAAATAAAAATAATTGATTTTTACATTAATGTATTCTTAGCTTTTATATGAAGGTCATAGTAATGAATGCGTACAACACGTACAGTATATATCATACCTGCATCACATTAATATTCCATCCACAGAAGTGTGCATTGCATTCGCGTATTTTTGCGAATTTAATTTACTGTTTATTTTAATTAAGTACCTACCAGATATCTGTACATGACTATTTTCTTCATGTGCGATCTGTATCTTTTGTTGTATAATAATTTTGAGGTTCAAAATGGATTTCCCTGATTTATCTGCTTGAAAATTTTTTCGTTTCGCTGAATTTGGTTTATTGGCCATGAAAAATGCTATTTTTGAGATAATGCATTGTAACCTTCAATAATCAGTAATCATGTTTTTTTATTCATATCAATGGTAAGTTTGAAATTCGATGGTGAAATTTGACCAGCAATGGAATATTTTAAATGCACGAGAAATAGTTTACGAACTCGATTGTGCGGTTCCTTGTAAATACTACGTAAGCAGTAAGCACATAGTTCCTCTTTTTTAATGTTTTCGAAGTTCGCGTTTGTATGCAAAGTAATTTGACTGTGAAGTGAAAAAAATTACCGCTAAATTTTTCCAAGCAATTGCGTAGTTTTTATAAATGATAAATGTTTACATTTTTCTCAAATATTTCTTTCAGACACTAACATTCTTTTTCCATTACTTACCTTGCATATCAGTTGTTGACTTGTATTTAAGCATTAAGTACCTCTACCTAGACATAATGTAGGCAGGTATGGTACGTAAAACAGAAAGATGAAAAATGTAAAACGTGTTTTTCTGTTCAGCTTTATTTTAATGTTACCTTAAATTTGAAAAGACTCCGTTTGACGGTCAATTGTTTCAGGAACAATAAAAATTGAGGCGTGATATGTACCACATAAAAAAAGTCCTTATATTTACGAAGGTAAATGAAAATAATTTCCATATACTCGTATTTTGATATGCAAGCAGTTATTATACAAGTAACATATTTATATTTGTATGTATTAGGTGTAGGTCTAGGTATTAGGTGCTTAACCAATGCACTCGAATGATTTTGGCGAAAAAAAAAACCGAGCGACAGCTTATGAAAATGTAATGTAGTTAGTCTTGACACGATTACTGTAACATGCGTTATTGTCTCGTGTAAAAGTTATTTCTCAAAACGGAAATACCATCGAAAGAGGATAAGTTGTTTCAATCCGTGCGCGTACTTGCCAAAAATGCGAACGTGTGGCACGCCTCTGGGAATTCCAATATCCATTTTAGTTTCTGGAGACGAGACAACCGTGTCTGCTTCATAGTGAAAGTGGTATAGTTTCGGTGAGGATTTTGATTTCGTGTAACCCTTGCTGGAATGGTGTTTCTATGACTAATTTAGGCGTATAATTATAGATTTTTCAAAAAAATTATCGTGTATTTATTTGAGAAGTTATTTGTAGAGTTGCAAAATTCATGTCGACTAATAAACAGTATTGAAAAGTGAAGACGTGATTAAATGAGTATATTGCCGCTTATTAGTCTCATTACTATATTTCAATATACCTTACTATAATACATGATAAACATGTACCTGAACACTGGCTACCTAGACTTACCTAGTACCTAGCTAGTAGGCTACCTACTCGTGAAATTGGCTTTTATGCAAAGTACTTCTACTTGCTGTTGTACGAATTTAAAAAAAAAAGTTTTCCCAACGTTCATCCTAATAAAAAGCTCAAATCGTAATTTCATGATAAACCTAAAAGAATCAATTGATGGGTCTTTCTCAAAGAATTCTTTTTTAAATAATACGAATGCTAATGTTAGTGTTGGTCAATTAGTCATCAAGCTCAGATCCGGGTAAAAGAGAAACTGCAAGGCATATGAAACCCGTTGCATAATAAAGTATACGGTAACTTTTTCAGAAACATTCAATAGAAATAAACTACGAGTGGTTTCTGTCTACGAACTTTAACGGGAGATTATTTACGTAAGTATCAAGACCGGAAGACCAAACACCATAACAAAAAGTATAACCGATTCAAGAAGATTTTTAGTTATAAACGAATAAAATAATTTTTTATGAGATTCTCATAATAAAGACACATGAATTCGCATTTAGTGTTTTACATAGTAGGTATTTGACATTGTCAAAGATGAGGCAATTTCCAGCATGCAATTTATACTTGGAGCTGATATTCGCGTCGTTGCACCTAATTATCAAGCGTTTGATTTTCTCATTGAAAACCTGTCGTATATTTTCGGCTGTGAAGAAAGAACGGAATCAGAAATAGGGAAATACGTAGATAGATACGTATGTGAACATTGTGAACGTAAGTCGATTTCAACTTTATCAACATGTCGAGTAAATAAATACTGTACGTATTTCGTAGGATATCACTATAACCATACCGGGTTATCTTACCACTTCTTCGCAATAATGTATGAGTCATCGTATGTAAGCTGCGTACATGTGTGTAATTTTCACGTAAAATATTTTTTTCAACAGTTGAGTGGATTTGAATTATAATCTGAATTTTTGTATAGTATCCATTTAGTGAACCGGTTCTTCGAAAGCTCTGCGTAGCAATGAAGAAATCTTTTTGTTCCCACGATTAAATAACTATTAATGAGAACAAGTTCAAGTTTATAATTTTGATATCTATTGCGAATATATCCTACTTGTATGTAGATGACAGACGTACGTGGTAAGTATGGCGTACCGCGTACGTCTACGTAGTACGTATATCTATTATTTACGGTATAGATGACTAAGAAAGGTCAACAGTCGTATGGGTTTACCCCTAAAAGAATCGGTGTTTTCCTTTTAAATGTTTCTTTTTTTGCGGATGAGAAGTATATGGGCTTTCGTACAGAACATACAGACGGATACACAATCATTACTCAGAAGCTATCTACCAAGTAGCAATTAAAATCATAATTGTTGAAACGGTAGGTAGCTATGTAGTAGGTACTTCATTACTTGAATTTACCGCAATGAATTATGAAAATTTGAGATCAAAATGAGGAAGTTGATTGGTGCGCCGTAGGAGGTAGGACTACCAGTGTAATAAATTTTTGAACGTCCGTGCTTCAGAATTGAGTAACGGACACAAGTAGGTATCCGTATACACTTCGGGCGAGGAATTCCCCTCATTTGCTTTATTCTGCTTACATCATTCGACGGTACAAGTACAAACAACGAACCCAGATAAATTATATGCATTTGTCGAGGTACGATCTACGCTCTTGTGCGTCACTGCATGAACAAATCGCAAGAAAATTTTTGGGTATAAATGTTTGTTAAGGTGTTTCACTTAATTATTTAGGCCTAATAAGAACAAGTGTTTGTAAAAAAAATACTTGCTGCTTGGGTTATTGACATTTTATTACATCACGCAGAATTGAAAATTGCTTATCTGCATCATTCATCATCACAAGTGATACTCGTTGCAATATTTTAAAAACGCTGATCAAGGTTTTTCTTAAATGCACTGTTGGTAAATTAAATGCTACTAGTTTCATAAGCGATAAATATAGTAGATAGATATCTCTTATCAGAACTAGGTAGTATTTTTTTCATGGTTTTTTGTTTATTAAATTTTGAACAAGATTTACCTGGTAGTTGTACTTAACGTATTTTTATTTATTACCGATTAACCCGATTTTTAATAAAGTTGTAGTTGTACCTAACCTACTATACCTACTATTATACCCAAGTAAGTAGTACCTCTACCTACAACTGACTACTAACATAAAAAGCATACCTAATGTGTACAGGTAAGTTAACAATTTTTCATTAAATACTTTGATGAACACTTGATTACTTGAGTAATAAGTCTTGAGTACCTACTAATGCGTTGTGAACATTTATCCTGTTAAATGTGTACGTAAAGGTATTCAATTACCTATTCACTCAACATTTAATTTGATTTGATTGTAAATATAATTAGGTGCATGTTTTTATTAAAAATGTACCTAACTCGTGTTCTATTTGAACACCTTAATTACGTGACATCAATAGGTATAACATAATATGTGGGAAACCAATTTGTGAATTGTGATTGCATTAAAATCATTTAAAATGAAGAATTATACATTTATGGTGATAGGTTTAGGTATGAGGTATTTGGATACACCAAGTTAAAAAGGACTTCCTTCTTACTTCGATCAATCAAAAATGAAGTACATATGTCTATTAGCAAATGCAGTAAGATAAATAGTCTAATTGTTTATCTGACGCTCGCTTATATTGCGATTGAATGAATCATTTTCTTTTTCTTTGTAAGTTCGTATACTAGCGTAATTCCTTACACACGTGTGCATTTGTATCTTGATTTTATATTTTATCATTTCAGTAATTACAACAGTTTCAAGATTTTGGCGTTTGATTTTTGAATTCAGTCCAGATATACCTCATGTCACTTATAAGCGCTGTTTTTGTTAAGGAACTCCGTCTTCTACCAATCCGACACAACAGATGTTGAGACAAAATGTAATTTGCAAGTTTACATGTTATGTGTAATGTAGACCTAATACGATTTAAGTGATAAGTTCAGGTAAATAAGATATAAAAGTAAGTATCATTTCCACGGAAATGAATCTTGTTATTCAATGACTTTGTGGAATGCGATGTTATGTGAATTGTGGACTATGGATTTGTGGATTAGTAATTAGCTACATACATTTAATCGCTTATCATCATATTTATGGCGTTAAGTATTGTAAATGTACGAACGACGAATCGATTTTTGGAATCAATGTATACCTTATTTTTTACGATCAAATTTAGGCACATAGGAAAAGAAAATAATCATGAATTTTCGTGGGTGAGAGGGAGATTTAGATAAAACAACGTGTAAAAAACTGTTTCCTTTTTATTTAGATTTTTCACAGTTATTTCAGAAAAGTTGATTTTGTTGCGTTGAAGATGAATTTGATAATTTTTTCAAGTTACTGTGCTTTAATTGCCTTGGAGAATCGGTTTTGTTCGATACTTCTACTTGAGCCAATTAGCCTTATGGTTATGAGATTTATGGTATGTGATCGATCCAAACCATTTAACCAAGTAAACGTAGACTGTGTATTACGATTTATGGGTCTCATAGCAACAGCAAAATACTATGTATCTTTGGTAATAAAGTAAAGAAAGCACCTTCTCGATGGATTTTCGAAAAGAATGGTTTAAAAATAAAATTTTAAATTATTTTGAAGAAAACCAGCCGGATTTATTTGATATTTTCCTTAAGAAGAATGACGAATTAGTGCTTAATTACATTAATTCATTTTTGGACGATGAAACTGATGGCGTGGTGGATATCAACAAACAAGTATTCATTGTTTTTAAAACTTATTACAGTAAGATAGTTCTCGAAGAAGTTGAAGTGCAGGAAGAAGGTAATGAATTTTTTACCCAATATAAACTTCACATTATTAAAAAAGAACAGTTTTGAATGATTGACGTTTTAACATGGATAAACGAAATTAAACTTGTTATCTTTTCCAGTTACGAAACAAAGGTCATCATTTTTACCGCAGGATGATAAAAAAAAAGATAAGCGAGGTAAAAAAAAGAAAAAAGGTAAAAAATCGAAAGACACTAAAGAAGACGAAGATGAAGAAGGCGAGGAATTTACTAAACAAGAGGGCGAAACAAGTTCAAATCTAGAAAATGTTAAATTCGACGATATCGATGAGGACGATAAACAGAGGATTAGAAAAACTAAGAAATCTGGAAAATCTGGCGGTAGAATTAGTCCATACACGAGTAAGTAGGCTGAGTACCTATAGTTACCTATTTACTTGTATAAATTAGGTACATATCGTAGGACCGGAGTAATAACATCACATCTCTCAAAAAATGAAAAAAATATGAAAATCCGTTTTTTGTGGAATATTTTGTTATTACCCCAGACATGCAACATTACTTACCTTACTTACTGCCACTCGTTTCTCCCAATATAATGCAATGTGCAATATCACGAGTTTTTTTTTCGTTCAAGTGGTGGAAAATTTACCTTTGGAAGAACAAACTATCAAATCTAAGGCTACACTTTCTTTCGTAACTGTGAAAGTATGAAATTTGAATATATTTTCTATTTAAGTATACCACCTACATAGGTGAACATGTAAGTATCTATGACGATACCTTGATACAAGGATTGATTTTTTTCCAAACAGAAAAAAGTGGAAAAAGTTGTACAAGTTCCTCAATTTCAAAGTTATTTTGGAATTTTTGCTGATGAAAAATTTGAATCATCGAATTATTACGTGTACTTTGTGAAAAAAATGAATTGTAAAATACCTCAATTTTCCACTTTGGAAGAAGCAAATTTCAAAATGCCGTTTTACGTAACATTTGGTAGCATGACTGGAAGTATATTTCAAAATTTGGAAAAAATTCTGAATTTGGTGCGGTACCCTCGTCATTACCAAACTTATTGTTTTCAATACCTATGCGTCGTTAATGATTAATCTGCTTCATATTACCCATAAATTGTGTTGTGTTATTTAGGTATTTATTCCGTTATTCCGTTGTCAGTGTTCTTTGTTGGATAAAAATGTAAACAGCGTGGAATCAAATACAATTCACTTGCAAAAAAGACCCTCGTATTTTTATTTGCAAAACTGTAACGATAGTTTCAATGTAATGAAGGATGAATTATCGATAAAGTCCAGTAATTCTTTGTTATACGATCAACTTCAAAATTTCATGAAACCTGAAGCAGAACGAGAATGGAGAGAACTGCAAAATTTATTGATGAAATTAATCGATATTGTTAAATGGTAATGATTAGTTTATTAGTTTTTTAAAATAACGTTCCAAAAGTGTAAGCAAGGTAATTCAAATATTTATTATTCAAATATTTTATCAATTTAGGGCACAAACGCAGCTCAATATTGAAAATTTGTTTGAAATTCCTGATCAGCTACATGAATTTGATTGGGATAATTTGGACGTGACGGAAGTTATCGTAGAACATTCGCAAAATATTGTTCAAGCTTACATTGCTAAAATAGATTCTCAATGTAGTAACTTATTGCATTACGTGGTAGGTAATTAGGTACAGGTAGAGGTACTAGGTATTAGATGTTCTGAAAATTAAAAACCACAAACATTCAGTTCATCTCTTCTGCGTAGCAATCGTCGGATGAAAATCTATTGAATGAGTATGAACATTGGAAACAAATGGAAATTTATTTGAGCACGGTGATTGATGAAATGAATTCACCAATTTCAAATAAAATAGTCGGTGTAGTAAAAATTCATCATCCGTCTTTGTTTGATAATTTCGAAACGAAATATGCTGCGTTTTATCATGAGTACGTGTGCGTGAAAGAAAATGCTGATTTGTTACAAACCTTGCAATATTTTTTTAAAGTAAGTAGACCTATACTCGAAATTCATCTCGTCATTATTATTAGGTACCTCTACCTATCTGTGCATTATATCGAATTCAATTCTAATTTTTCTTTGAAAAGATTTTAATAAACGGTGATTTCAAAAGTATTTCGAATTGTATTCCCACATTGATGGATTCTCTTCAATCGATTTGGATTCTGTCTGAGTATTATTGCAAAGAACAAAACTTGGAAAGGATACTTATCAATATAAAAAATACATTTTGTCGGAGAACTAAAGAGGCATTCAATGTAACGCTTTTATTCAAGTTGGTATTTGTTAATGAAATCTGTTTCTTTTAACTGTTGACATTATCGGCTTAATTGTATGGTAATAATATCTAATTATTACTTTTTAGAAATTCGTGGATTTTTATGAAAAATAACATCGATAATACGATTTTGATGCTTCAAACGTGGAAAAAATCATATTTAGAAGTTAGAGCGCGTATCGAGTCAACCAGAGATTATTTCGTTCATAGGTGGGAATTTGACAAGCAGAAGCTTTTTTCAGAAACCGATTACATTGGTAGTGTCATTGAAGACATCAGAGGTGTTTTTGAAGTCTGTTCTATCAACTATTTTATGTAGGTACCCAACTACCCATGCAAATTCTAACCAGAGTTTATCATTTTTACGGATGATGTGCAGGTAGTAGAAAGTTACCGTTGTTTATTCAACTCAAAGTTTCGTAAAATGATTGAACAAACGTCCGAATTTAAAAATTTGGAGCAAAAAGTGTCCAACTTGACAATACTTATTGAAAAGGTTGATTTTGATATTTATCTAGAAATATTCAAGGACGAATGGAATGAAATTTTGGAAACCTTTCAACAAGATGTTGTTGAAGTTGACCAACGATTAAAAATACTCATAATTAAAACATTTTCACAAATAAAGTAAGTTTTAAAAAGGCGTGAATGACGAAAAAAATCTACTTACGAGATATTTATGTTTCTTAGATCAGTAAAGGAAGGAATTGATGTAGTACAAAATTTATCAACAATTCAAACCAGGCCTACGGTACATGAGAGTGTTTATTATATTTGTAATAAAATTATAGCGCAATTCATACAAGAAATAAAATTAACTGATAGACTATTCGAGGTAAGACTGAAGACCTGAAATTTTAACTTGTAGGTATGAACAGTTAAAAATAATTTGATTTATACAGAAAAATAAACTGATTCATGCTACGGTGAAGATTTACGACACGATAAACTGGGCGAATAGCTTATCCGAGAATCTACGAAAAACCACAGATTTATTACAAACGGTTGATTCTCTATCAGAATTGGAAAATTTCAAAGAGGTCAAAAATAATTTTTCTTATTCTAGGAAACATAGGTACCTAAGTACTAATGTACGCATATTTACTTATGTTATAATTATGTAGCGTTCCAGGAAAGGAACAAGGTCCAATCCTGACTACTTATTTTCTTAAATTACCTAGTGTTTTACCGTTTACGGTATACCAACTTGAAATTAAAAAAAGAAATTCTAGGTCCTCTTGGACCATATTGGATTTGAATACGTGTTACATTGATTAAATATTTTTCCAGGTTTTAAAAATGATGGAAAATTTCACAATGAGTGTGAAGAACTATACGAATAAAATGTTCGAAGAATGGTGCTACCTTACAACACCACTGATTAAAAACATTTTAAATGAAAATGTTATTGAAATAGAAGAGGCAGGAAAATTCGTAGGTGAATTGAAATTCACGAATAATGTAGGTGTAGGTTCAGCTAGGTACCTAAATAGTACATAGGTAATTAGGTAATTTCTTAATTACATAGATAGGTGCTAGGTAGGTACATAACACGTTTGGAAGTTTAATTGAAAAGTGAATTAAAGATACTTGAGAAAAAACTTGTTTATTTTTAGATTTGAAAAAAATTCAGAAAATTGTTAAATCAGATGAAAATAATCTCAAGAATGAACATTTTGGAATATCATGCGGTGATCAAAAAGTACGATCTGATAATAAAGATGTGGGATTTGGAGCTCTCAGCATGACGTTAAAGTGGATCGCTAAGAGTAAAATTATGAGCGAAAATGCCTTAAAAAGTTTGTACCTACTCAATACTTATAGTATGTACTTGTATTCACAAAAATATCGAAAAATTTAGATATTTTTTGCATAAAGTAAAATATGTTTTATAACTTCACAATCTCAGAAAGAAAATTAGAAACACTAAAGCAAATCGAAGAAGCTCATAAAACTTCTTGGCTGGAATTTGTGGCAAATTCTTTGCTCATCGAAAAAGGATTCAAGTTTAAAATTAAATTTCAAGTAAATTACCATGATTGTAAGAACTTGATCAATATAGCATTATATAATTTTTTCACTTCATAGAAAGACATTTTTGAAATAATAGAGGAGTCGAAAAATTTGCGAGAAAATGGATTCAACTTACCGAACGAAATCACCGAATTGTTCGTTATCAAAAATGATCTAAAGCAATATGTTAAAAGTATAGACGAAGCATTGAAAAAGTATAATAATATTATAGACAATTTACAACCCGCCAAAGTAATTTTCTCTTCAATTTTTTTTCTAGTTCGTAATATAACACCTCTTATTTCTATCACTTTTTTTTCGTTCTTAGATTCTCTTGATGAAGAAGTACCTCTTCGAAACAGAAATGACTTTGCAAGCAGGCTTAGGACTATACACTTGGAAATGCACAATTCTGAAGACATATATTAGAAAAATATCGTCTACGTTACAAAAGCTCGACTGTTTGTTGTATCAAACGAACCAAATTTTCAAGAAGTTAGATGACGAGATAGAGTCAATCGAAAATTTAAATTTATTACCTATTAAATCAATTACCACTACGGACATGAAATGCGAGGTAACCTCAGTTATAAATATGTATAAATTAATAGGTAAATATAAAATACTTCAATTACCTACCATGCATTTTATAGGAATTTTTTCAAGAAGTTGATAGTTTACAAAGAAAAGAAGCAAATAAATGTTTAAAAACTTATAATCTCATATCAATGACGTTGATACAAATCGAAAGCCTGATATTGTTTACTAATATGGGAAGATCGGAAATAATGACGTATTATTACACCTGCTACAGTGAAAAAATTGTTTCGGTTTTAACAGCGTAATAAAAAAAATGAATATCGCATGAGTTTATCAGGTGTTATTAAATCACTAAACCAAAAACATGTTATGTTTAGGTCAATTTTAAACAGCATCTCTGAATTAAATAGTCTCGTAAGAGGAGAATTGACGGTATTTTTTCGTATGAAAACATCTTTAGAAAATAATGACATAAAATTGAAGCCAAACTGCGCTGAACTTTTTCATGCTATGAAAATTGCGATAACTCGAACATTTTATAGGTAAAATTATTGATAAAACTGTTTATATGTATTTCCGTTTTTCCATCATTAAAAATAAAATTGAGCTTGAATTAAAAAGAAGATTGATGTATAGGTTGAGATGTTTGAAACAATGGGAACTTGGAAGCTGCCTTGTAGGAAAATACTCCGCCGAGATGTTCTATGTTCGAGTGATTTTAAATCCTGAAATCAAAGTAAGGAGTGAACTATTATTGCAAAATGTTCAGAAATTATGCGATGCTTTGAAATTATCCATAGCTAGGTATGTAATGCGTATAGCTTGAATTTACTTACGTAAATGGGTGTTAATGGTTTATGTACGGTACACGTATTATGTATTTTTGTAACAGATGGCTGATGTACTCTATTTTATGGAAATATAATAAAAAAACAATAATCAAACACTTCGCTAGAGAAAATCCGAAACTTGCCGATTACGAAATGCGGTTTGATTTTTATCAAAATGTCGTTGATAAAATTGAACAAGAAAAGCATCTAATTAACGTATTTTGTGTGAAGTAAATTATCGCTTTATCTACTGCTTTTCAAGTGGTAGGTTATGCATGATAACTGATTTTGGGCATTTCTCGTTATCAGTATGGAAACTAACGAATTAATTCAACAATTGAAAAATCATTGTTCTCAATGGAAATGTAATCTTGGTATTCAATTGACGTTACACACACGTTCTTGCGTTGAACAAATTTTAAAAACTATTCTGGTAAGTAAAATCCAGCAGAAAAGACACACAATGAATTACAACTTTATGCTTAAATTTTTTTGCTAGAACTTCAATTCCATATTGCTACAAGAAATTAAAAGCACATCGACTTTGACCGAAGTGTTACAGACTATAAATGAAATACAGGAAACGGCGTTTGAAATGGAGTTTAAACTTTATACAATTGAAGAACATCACCATGAGTTGATCATGCAAAATTTTACGGTTCTCAATAAAATAGCGAAAATAAAGGAAAAATTGGCCAACATCTTGATCCATTAAATTTTTTCAAGGGAGTTACGAAAATTTGGAGAGATACAAAAAAAAGTTCGTCTTTAAAAATGTGCTTCTCTCAATTCCGAACAAATTTTGCTTAACATTTCAGACCAATCGTTGGTCTGCAATATAAATCTTATTTTCCCTGGTTTTTTTTTGTCGAAAAAATCTCCCTTACGAAAGCGAATTTTATAACCCGGTAATTGACATAAGATTTAAAATATTGGCACAAAATTTTTAGGATGTCGAGAAGAGCACGTTTTTGCATGTTAACTTTTTTTTTGTACATTCCCAAATTTTCAAGATATCGTGGGAAATTTAATTCGAGGACGAGAGGGGTAAGCTAAAACGCCCGTAAAAAAAAGTTTCAGAGCCATCGATGGAATATTTTAATACATACAGTATTGAGGGTTTTTCCTAGATATTTTTTCATTGATATTGTGACGTTGCACAATTTTTCCGTTTTGAATTTTGCCTTCATTAACTGAGACAAATGTATAAAGAATATAGATGTCATCGTTATGCTTGATAGGTTAGTGAAACCGACGAGCTAAATTTTCATAAAGTGAAGTTAGCGTGGGAAGATTTATACAATGAATCTTTGTATAAAAAATTTTCATTAGAAGTGATTAAAAAATCAACTACTAACGCAATTAAGCTGAAAATCAATAAATTTATTGACGCTTGCAAAAGCTTTGTTGATGAATATACAAAAGAAAAACACAATTTCAGGCCAAATGAATTTGATTTATCAATAGATTTCATATTGGTGAGTAAAAATACTATGAAAACCATCTCCACATCCGTTGAATGTTTTTCTTTTTTGCAGCGATACTTCCAAAAATGCGAAGAATTATATGAAGAATATAAGAAACTGAAAATAGAACAAAGTTGTTTCGAAATTGCACCTTTTGATTTTGAATTTTTCATTCGGATTAAAAATGAATTGGAAATATTACGAGAGGAATTTAAATTAAATGAATAATGTAAGAAATGAAAATTATATAGGTAGATAGTACATTGTATTAGATATCCATTTATCCGTATAACTCATTCAAGTTTAATACATATAAAACAATTAAAAGTTAGTACATGATACATATGTCAACTCCATTAAAACATGTGCAACATATAAATACGTAAATGAAAAATTAAAACGGTAAGAAATTTTTACAAAAAGATACTCCATCAGAAGTAGCCGGTGTAGGAGTGACAAATTGAGAAAAACTTGTGGTGGATGATATCAAGGACTTGATGAAAGCACTGAAACGTTGCCAGCTATACAATCCAGTATTATCACTTTGCTCAATCATGAGAGAAACGGGCTTTTCTTGCAAACGAACCATTATTCTGAATTTTTCGCCACTTTCACATCTAAAGTAAAGAATTTTTTTCATGAGTACCTAATTCCAATCACAAACAATAGATTTGCAGAATTATGCAAATACCTACTTATATAAGATTATATCAATGTTAGATGAATATGGATCTAACTGAGATGACTTGAACTCTCGTTGCATTTCGTTATTATAATTGGAAGAACTTATTGCAAGATCTTTGCCGATTAAACCTAAACTCGCAAATATAGAATTTCTAATACCCCAAAATGGGAAATAAAAGGCACCGACTGGATTTTCCGCATTTACGTCGCCTTGAGACACAATTTTGCTGTCAAGACAATACAAAGTAGGATTATCACAAAGATTTCATGATGCTAGCAACTTAATCGTGAAATTTCAGTACTTGAGGGAGTCGTAGATCTGTGACAGCAAAGGACGAGCAAGAGTTCCGCTTTCCTGTTTTCCTCGAATGTATCGATGATATCTTAGAAGGTCTTGCAAGTAGTCAAATATCTAAAAGATATACACAGTAGGTATGGATAATACGTTTCAATATGTCCTCAAGATGCCTTATAATCGAGTTGAAGAAATTTACCTGCAAATCTTGTGGAGTAAAAGGAACGCAGTAAGGACTTTTTCCAGTCAAGTTTCGAGCAGTGTCGAATCCACATGCTTTGAATAATGTATTAACCTGTTCTAAAAATCGTATATGCGCGTATACGAAGAATAAAGGCAAATGAGTGAATTTATGTACGTAAGATGTTCTTTATTTATTATTAGTGCACTAACCTTTCGTAAGACCACTGCCATCGTTATATCCTAGTCTTCTATTTATGTTTAAAACCGATTTCGCTAAAATTTCGCTGTTGAAAAAATTTATATATTGTTGCATAACATCATCGGAATGTTTGAAACCGCGACAAGTATCTTTCAACTGTGAATTTGCGTAAAAACTTTCATTATTGTATGAATCTTCACTCCAAGATTTTTTTTCACGTACTTTTTTTAGAAGAACAGCATCTGATTTTTCGAAGACTATGTCAGAAAAATTCCACAAGCCCAAAGCAAATGCAAGAGCACTCTCTTTTGTGCTACGCGAGCCTCCATCAAAAAACTTGAAAAAGAAAGTTTATCGGGGATGAAGTTTTCTTTGGGTGCAGTTTATCACAAAAATTAAGCTCACCTTGAATGCATTTGGAGAGTATGGTCGATTAAAAATTTCAGGAAAATCTCGCATTTTACGTTTTGCCATTTTGAAAAAATCTTGTGTTCCTTGGGAAGTTAGTTTTTTTGCCATACTTTCGTTCATATCGTAGTTGTAGGAATTCATTAAATGAACATCTTCTGAACAAAGATGATCAGCATCTACGTACATGAATTTTCAAAACTTGATCTTTAATTGCCTACAATAATCATCAAATTGTTTCTATTCAAGTAGAGAATACCTTTTCGCAAATTATCTCTGATTGCTGGGATGATATCATTGATTTCTTTCATTGTTTTTACGCCGGGGTAATGATTTCCGGACCTTGAAATCATTGTCAAGTGAATAGGAACGCAAGCTGAAATACACAAAATTGTAAAAAAAATTGACTAAGATAAATAGCAAAATGTCTGTGAAATTTTTTTTACCATCCGGTATCTTCTCAAGTTTATTTTTACAGTAAATGAACTCGTATGGAGTATACTTGTTGAACAGTACATGCATTTGATCATCTTTAACATAGCAATAACTATCCAGTTTTTGTGATCGATATTCAGAAATATGGAAAAAAATTAAGAACACAAAATAAATTTTGCGGTATTCCATCCTACGGATTGTTACTTTTTGAAATGGCAACGCATTTCACATTTCGTACACGTTTTAGTACACGACCAAAATTAAATTTGTTTATCGGGTGGTTTTTACAAGTTTCACATGTCCTTTTACAGTTGTTCAAATTATTAAATCATACGTTATTTCATACACTTACGTCAATAATTGAATTTGGTAGTCAGTTGAAATAGAGTAATGATTTTTTTGAAAAGAAAAGGTTACCGAATTATCTGTTCACGATTGGGAATAATTTAACGAATTGAATAAGTCAGAATAAAAGCATTACAACATTTACTCATGAACTAAAACTTGACAAAGATTTTCCAAGTAAAGGATCAACATTTTAACAGTAGAGACAAATTACAGGTAAATTTATTCATTACCGGTAACTACGTTTTTAAAATATCCGATAATTACAATATTACTGATCCCTTTCATCAAGGAAAACTGCAATTATTAGACGTAAGATTGTTAATATTTAATAAATTTCGAACGCTCATGTTGAATTATTGTACCAAAGCTCGCATACAAATTCTTTATAACAGTTTTACAAAAACAAACTAACGATTAGAAATCAACAAATTTCATTCGAAATATTAACAATAATCATTCGAACAGATAACATTAATCTACTCTACGCTTCTTCTGTTTTCTTTAATCATAGAGTGAAATTGTTTTGCGCGCAATCTTTCACGATTAGCTTTTTCTTGCCTACGGTTAAAATAACAAATTAGTAAATTTTAACAAAATACATGTATTAAAATTTTGAAAAAACGTGTCAACGGAATTACCTTTTTCTTATTCTATCAATAGTTTCTGGCGCGGGTACATTTACTGTACACTTCTCCATTGCATCATAAATGATGCAGCGGAGCCTCTGCATTACATCGGCCCTGTTAAGTTGTTGAGAACGTGTTTTGTCAGATTTTATGATTAAATAACCATCCTTTGATATTTGATTTTTTTTCTACAAATGAAGATTGAAATGTAGTAATTTATTTTGGTTTTGAAAAAAAAATTCTCCATATCTACCATTTCAAGCAGTTTTTGCCTTATGTTTTCCGGAATCCATTCTGCATCAGATAATTTTACTCGTAATTGTACTTTTGAGTATGTTTTATCTCTGTTTTGACCACCAGGTCCTTGGCTGTGAGAATATTTGAATACCACTTTATCTAAACAAAATAGAGCAAAGTAAATTGAGAGGAGTCAGTCAACTATAGAAAATAATGTAATATTTACCTAGTGGTACATGTCCCGAAAAAGCCTGAGCAGCTTTCTCTACGATCTGAAACAGTTCACATGATAGTCCAGAGTTATAAAGGGGGATATGTTTACGGTAAAAAAGATGAAATAGAATACTTTGAATTCATCTTACCACTGATTCGTTAGGAGTAGTAATTTTCAAAGAACTTTGCGGATATAAATTTTTTAAACTATAAGCGCTAGAAAACTCATTTCTACGCGAAATTGTTGCATAAATAAAATTACGATTTTGAGCAAATAGTCGCTCACAAAGAGCAATGGGGTTCATTTTCTTCGCTGTCTCAATTAAACCTTCACTGAATGGGTTGCACCGAAACTAAAATATAACTGATTAAACATTACCAAGAAGTATTTTGATAAATTACAGAAGTAAGATCATCGGTAAGATACACCATCAGTACACATCACGCACTTCATACATTTGAAGTAATTGAAGGATTCAAGATGTTATTACAACAATAATTTTATTATTGATAAGAATTATCGATGGTTCAACTTCAACAGCAAGGGTACCGACTGTTACCGACATAGGCCGGCATCAACCGACATCCGGCCAAAAGTAAGCGAGTGTGTCTAATGTTACAAATCGAATCACCATCGGCATCTTTCGGCAAAGACCCGACATAATTCGCGTGTTTTTTTTTTATTTTTTATTTTTGACTGTTGAAGCGTTGATAACTTCTTATTTTCTTGTTTAAAAAAAATTAATATTCTACAATATTAATAAAATATCACTGAAAAATGAAAAATACTAAAAATTGTTGAAAAAGGCGAATAAATTAAAATAAATCAAGCAATTAAATCATAAAAAAATATGCGATACGAATAACAAATCATTGAACTGGGTCGAACAACTCAATTTAAATCCAACTCGTGGAAAGGCAGAGGTAAAGTGTCGGATGGAGTAGAGGTGGAGTTTGGTCATCGAATATGGTTATTTTTGAATTAATGAGAAAATTACTTTCGGCATTATTTGCCATTTTAAATTAAATAACATTTAATCTCACTTTTACAATTTTATCTGTTTTAAATTTTTAATTACTACCATTCATTAAGTAATAGGCAATCAGCCAATTTACCCCTAGAATTGAATTGAAAAAAAAAATTGATAACTTTACAGAATTTCTGAAAAGAGCAAAAATTCGGTACGTCAGTAGGATTTACATAATTATCTGTTAGCAAGTTGACTGGTCTTTATACAACGACTACTCTAGAAGGAAAAAAGATGGGGACAAGGTAGGGCAGGGACATTATCAGAAATCATGATTGCTTTTAGTTTTATCGTTCTGATTTTGGCAAATCGTTTTGCAGTCGTTGCACATGCATGCTAATCAATTAATCTAAAGTAAAGCAAGTACATTAGGTAGGTTATGGTAGGTTACTTATGCAGGTAGATGAAAACATGTGGCACCAGCGGGGTGGCGGTACAATTACGGTAAAGGTCGATTTGCTAACCTGAATTATATGGCACTGGTAGTCATACACCAATAATAGTATTATTAGACAGCTGATGAGTAGTATGCGTGAAAAACAGAGGTAAGATAATTTTGAAAATGTCCAATACATTTCAAAATCACTTCGACGTACATTTATGTATATGTATACTATACTGAATAACACGATATTTTTTATAAACATTAACCAAGCACCAATAAACCAGAAATAAAGAAATTCAAAATTTGATAAAAATGTAAGTATAATAAAAATAAAAAATATTCATCGCGAAAAAATTGAAAAATATTGGTTAGTCAATTCAGCCGATAATCTGATGAATATTGTAAAGGTTACCTACTCAACATGGTTGAAGTTGAAGAGAAATTACATTTAAATGAAATAATCCAATTTATCAATGAATAAAAACTTTATTAATTGATTACTTGCCAATCGTTTGGGATTGCCAAATCGTTCACAGTTCAGTCATTATATAAAGTTTTATAAACGATATTTTTTCGTTGCGTTATCGTGTAACAATTTTTCAATTTCTTAATCAAAATTTAAAAAATAATTTCAATTTACAGATGGAAAAACTACGAGATGAATAATCCATGCAAAAAAAACATGTAAGTATATTAAAAATGTATTACTTAATTAATTTTAATAACTTCAATTTTCCTTTCAGGTCTCATTACTCACTTGAAATTAGAAACGCAACGAATGAACAAACACAAAACACGTGGACTGAAGAAAAATTGACGGTGGGGGACGAGAGGAGAAAATGAAAAGCTTATCAGTATTCGTTGTTTGTAAATTTTAGCAGGGCAGTAGGCAGCGTACCCATACTTTACGTGTTTATTGTAAGAGTTTTCGTGTTTTAATTACTGAAATAATAATTAAAGTTTATCATTTAATTTATTATTTACATGTGCAAGTAACGTTTTAAAATTTCAACTCTACTCATCATTTTTCACTTCTTGTTGAACGGTGATAGCGAGAAACGAATTGTTCTGCTGTGACTTGTGATGTGATGATAATGAAATGTAATTGTGTTATGTTACGAAACTGAAAGTTCTTTTATGCTTTTTTCATATTTGGGTAAAGCTTATTTAATTACTTAACTTTTCCTAGTCTCGTTTTTTTTACTCAGGTTTTTATGTACGTTGTATATTATGTATAACTAATACGATTGTAACTGTGCAATTTTAATTTACTGAACAAATGATTTTAAAATTCAGATGTTGTGATTGTTATATATGCCCGAGAATGCCCTTATTCAAGTTACTAAAGAGTTGGAGATTTTGGATAAGACTGCTAATTTTGCTCTTTTACTTAATACTTATTGTTGTTATACTGCCTCTGCTTGTATCGAGAGCAATAAGCGATGGATTCCAAAAGAAATTCTCCATGCCTCTTATTGGTGGCGTATTCGTTATCATGACGTTGCCCATGTCTTTTTGGTTAATTATTCAGCATATGCTGTATTATTCCAAACCAAAATTGCAAAAGCATATTATTCGGTACGTAACGTTGATTGAAATATCTCTTTAGCTTTTTGTGGTGATAACGTGTTATCTTTTTTTGCGTAATCGTGTGTTTTTTACATTTTTCAGAGTATTATGGATGGTACCTATTTATTCCTTAAACGCTGTGAGTAACTGCGGCTTTTTAGTAAATACTCGCTACTTTAAATCCATTATAATATTCACCTACCATTTATTTGTTTGCAGTGGTTCAGTTTAGTGTATCCAAACAATGTGCTCTACTTGAATAGTTTTCGAGAATGCTACGAAGCATACGTAATTTACAGTTTTATGAGATTTCTATTCAATTATCTGCACGAATGTTTCGATGATATTGAAGAAACATTACAAAATAAAGCTCAAGTATCGCATATATTTCCATTATGTTTTTTGAAAGATTGGAGAATGGGAAGGTTTGTGAGCTGATGAATCATTCTTACTTCGTGTAATTTACGATAAAATAAATAAATTTCCACCCGTCATTTACAGGGACTTAGTTCACCGATGCAAACATGGTATTCTGCAATACACTGTTGTGAGACCTTTGATGACGGTGGTAGCCGTGTAAGTAAACTCACCCCTATCACAAAAATATCGCCTATTAATGGAAAATGAGAATCATGTTTATTAAAATTTTGTCTATAGATTATGCCACTGGAGCGAGGACGACACGAAAAAAAAATTGGGTTTCTTCATTGCGTTTATTGTGAATAATATATCTCAATTTGTCGCCATGTATTGCCTCGTTTTATTCTATTGCGCTACTAAAGAAGAATTAGCACCTATGAAACCTGTGGGAAAGTTTCTATGCATTAAAGCCGTCATCTTCTTTTCATTTTTGTTGGTTGCATTTCCATTCCTCTCGTTTCCATTCGCGAGTAAACATATTTCTCTAATAACTGTCTCTGCCTCTTGTGTTACAGTCAAAGTGTAATAATCACCATTCTAGTGATGACCGGTATTTTACAGCCATTTTTGAACTTTGACAAAATCAAAAAGGACAACGGTGGCGATGTAGCAGAGTATATTCAAGTACATAGTTTAGCCATTTATTTATTTATGAATTACAATTACAAATTGTCGAAATGATGACTAGCTTAAATTCATCATCTGAACTTCTGTTGATATAGAATTTCCTGTTATGCTTTGAAATGTTTGTGGCTGCGATTGGCCATCATTACAGTTTTACCGTAGATTCATATGCTGAAATTCTTTGTAGTCGTAAATCTTGGAAAGAGGCTTTATACGCATTATGGGATTTCTCAGATGTGGGTGCTGATATAAAAGAGCACTTGGGCGTTGTTGGTAAGTGCTTTTTAAATTAATAGATGAATCGTTTTTTCATTAATTCCTCATTCACAATGAATCCTTGTTGGTTTTCAGGTACTTCGATAACACGCCACATCAAACCGAGAAGTAACATCACCGTAAATAGTTCGTTTAACGAAGAAAATAAAAGTGAATCGTCGCCTTTGCTAGTCGATAATAGTAAACTAGGAGAAAGTCTTCATATTGTGCATAGAGATGCTCCTAGTACGAGTAAAACTAAGGTAAATTCATTTGAATTGAATTTTCATTTTTTTTTTAAATTCACTGCATATTTCTTCGATAATTTTTTTTCAGATTGTTACATCTAATATTTGTTGATGAAGCAGAAATAGGTTACTACGGAATCGAAAGTTGTTTCTGTGATATTTTACTTGTTTTTTTTTTTTAAATGCATCATTCTTTTTTAATATGTAATTTTGTTATTATTTATTCACGCGATACTGTTATACGTACAGGCCAATATTTAAATCGAACGGACCGTGTGCTATTTTATTCCAACTGTCGTTGTGATCGTCCGATTATTAAATAAACTATCTTTTTATTACGTTTAATTCATGTTCTTCACGTATAAACCATGAGAAATACTTGGATAATCTAAATGTGTTGTGTACATGAAAAAGGAATCTTGGAGTAAAGGGTATCTTTATTTGGTTTTTTGTTTTTCAAAGGTGAAATGTAGCGAAAATTCAGACTCCAAAGTTATATTATACAGAATGCCACATAGGCTAGGCTAACTTCGTTCTAGATCATCGACCACTTGTACTAGTGGATAATTGAATACCTAACAAGTCCACTAATAAAAATACGTATCTAAGTGAAATTTTCTTATTTACGCAATGCAACGATGACAATTGCAGATTGCTAATTTTTTACCTGCTATCAGTACTTATCTCTCCATTACCCATCACGTATCCAAAGGTGGAAGTTTGATGTTCTAGTCTTCTACACCATCGGTTGAATACAAGAGTGAATCGTTATTTAAAAGAATAAAAAATTTTTTGAGAAACTAAGTTATGAAGAAAATACATTTGAGGTTTTCATCTTTACCCCAGGCAAACTCGATTTTTTATCAATTTTCTGAATCGTAATTTTATATAGAATTCAATAATGCGTGGAAAATTTTAATTGGATCTGACAGTATATTTATATATGAAAAAATTATTCATCAATTTTCTACACACACACAAAAAAAAAGGTGCAGCTAAAAAGAGAATGAATCTTTGTGCCACATAAGTGGGTTGGTAATGATATCAGATGCAAACAACGAAATTAAAACAAATTTGATTTTATAATTGATATTTCTACGAGTATGATACCAATTATTTTTATATGGCAGTAAAATATGAAAAATTTATTAATTTTTAGTCAAAAGGAACACGATTATTTATTCACCCGGTATATTATATGAAAATGAACCTTCGTGGGATATTGATCGATTTTAATTACGGATTTCCTATTATGCAATATGTAAAACAGAAACCATGAAAATCATCCAAAACGTGAACTGATTCTTGTTTTGGCTTCGATTTCTGCTGTCAAGCAATTGTAACGCACTGTGCAACTGTGGTAGTTTATAATTCGACAAAAAATAATTAGTTAGGTATTTTGAGTTGAAATTTATGCATTTTTACTTTCCGGATCGAGGTTATCAATTTAAAGAAAAATTAAATTCATCAATAAATCAAAAAAAAATGAAGAGTTGCACGAAAAAAAAGACCGGTAACTGAATAATAAAATTCAATGAAGTAAGGAAACAGAGACATTATACTATTATTTCGGTTTCATTTTCAGCGTGATGTTCATTGAACTATTTTTCATTAACTTGTGCATTCATTAAATAAAGAAAGTTTTTATCAATATGTCACTATCTAGTTGAAGAAATTGATATGATGGCCCTGAAAAGGGCCGTTTTAAATGAATCATGATTTCTCTATTTCGAACTGGTGTATTTAGTAACAGCTTTGGTGCCTTCAGATACAGCGTGCTTGGCCAATTCTCCAGGCAACAATAGACGAACAGCTGTCTGAACTTCACGACTAGTAATAGTAGCTCTCTTGTTATAATGCGCTAATCTACTAGCTTCAGCAGCGATACGTTCAAAAATATCATTCACAAAACTGTTCATGATGCTCATGGCTTTTGAACTGACACCAGTATCAGGATGAACCTGCTTCAACACTTTGTAAATATACACTGCGTAACTTTCCTTACGCTTCTTATGCTTCTTTTTGTCGTCTTTCTTGATGTTCTTTTGGGCTTTGCCAGCCTTCTTCACTGCTTTGCCAACACTTTTAGGAGGAGCCATTATAACCAAATTGAACTACGATGTACACTCGAACTAAAGTAGAATGAACTATTTTTGGTAATGTTTAGTTTATATATAAAACGTATTGTAACAAACAACCAATCAAAAATGAATATCGAAAGTTGAAGCGTATTTCACTGAAAACAATTTTACTGTAATATGATAATCTACAAAATAACGTTGTTATGAAAAATACGTTTTTTATCCAATCAAAAAACAGTATTCTGAATTGTTCAAGTTTTATGTATTTTACATAACCATCTTAACTTAACTGTTTTACAATATCCTTTAATGATGTTTTGAAAAATATTATTCTTGTCCAATCCAAAATGAGGTAAGTGATGGTGAACAGGCATTGGTGGATTTTTATTCATGATTTGGTATATAAAGAAGGGTCAAGCAATTTCGCGTCAAGTTTTATTTCAAGCATCTATTGTAGTGTATCAACATGTCTGGACGCGGCAAAGGTGGAAAAGTTAAAGGAAAGTCAAAGACTCGTTCTTCTCGTGCTGGATTGCAATTTCCAGTTGGACGTATTCACAGATTACTCCGCAAAGGCAATTATGCCGAGCGAGTTGGTGGTGGTGCCCCTGTCTACCTAGCTGCTGTAATGGAATACTTAGCAGCTGAGGTTTTGGAGCTGGCAGGAAATGCTGCAGAGATAACAAGAAAACTCGTATCATTCCA